>CM065710.1:35067920-35072920 GCA_017654935.2 Phymorhynchus buccinoides | reverse complement strand
AGAAAAGCACAATGGAAAATGGAATACTCAAATACTTAACAAGTAGATAAGCAAACAGGGAGAAAAAAACAAAAACAAAAAGCATCAAGAAATTGTAAGCAACATTAACCCCTTGACTGCCACCAACGTATTACGTACTGACCTGATGACATCACTGATGAATAACCCTGATATACTGGCTTTTGCTCTAACACAGTCAAGAGAGTTACATCCCCAGATCATTTTGCCAGATTGGCTCTATCAGTTGTCTTTTTCATGGCATGATTTGCACAATGATTTTTTCTTTAAATTTCTCTGCCATGTGTACTACTACTACTACTACTACTACTGCTACTACTACTACTACTACTACTACTACTACTACTACTACTACTACTACTACTACTACTACTACTACTACTATCTTTTATAAACATTTGTATCTAAATACACTGAACAACGAGCATTATTGCTAACTACAACACTATTAGCATTCATTTTCAAAAGTCATCAGACAAAAACGACAACGACAATAACAATAACAAATCGGAATACAATCAGAAGAGAGAGAGAGAGAGAGAGAGAGAGAGAGAGAGAGAGAGAGAGAGAGAGAGAGAGAGAGAGAGAGAGAGAGAGAGAGAGAGAGAGAGAGAGAGAGAGGGAGAGAGAGAGAGAGAGAGAGAGAGAGAGAGAGAGAGAGAGAGAGAGAGAGAGAGAGAGAGAGAGAGAGAGAGAGAGAGAGAGAGAGAGAGAGAGAGAGAGAGAGACTTCAGACACTTTATTTCACAAGGATAAGAATTTAGGCTGGGCCTAGTCTTCCATTCTGTCCTTGGTTCTAAGCATGCAATACATAACTACTACTATAAATGAACATTGAGACACAGGAACATCGCCAACAGAAACAACAACGATTAACAGTAATATAGCAACGACATGGTAGGCAGAGCATCAACATCAGCAATAAAAACAAACAAAACAGAAAACTAACCAAGCAAATAAACAAATAAATAGATGAAAAACACCTCTTTGACTACAATTTACTTGTTCTACTACCATTACTAGAGAGAGATAGATAGAGAGAGAGAAACATTTGAAACATTTGTTTATTGAGGGAAAAGAATAAGCACACAATGGGCTTGTTTACATCTTGCCCTCGAAACAAAAGAAGAAAACCATGATTAAACTTCAATTAATGAACAAAAGCAACAAGGGGGAACCCCCCCCCCCCCCCCCAAAAACACACACACACACACACAAAACCAACAACCAACAACTACACATTCATACACCCATCCACCCTCCCCCCACCCACCACCAACCTCGCACACAGCACAGTAATCATATGAACTAATAGAAATTGAATTCACAAGAATCAGGAAATACATTGTGGAGGAAGAAAAAAATAAAAATAAAAATAAAATCAATCTAAACAAATGTATTATGAGTATGACATCATCAAAACACAAGGAATTACTGTCTTCCTCCTTCTCCCCCCCCCCCCCCCCCTTAAAGTGAACAAAAAACAAAACAACAAAAACCTCATGTTTAGAAACAAGATTTATGTACAAATTAACCATGTCATGAATAAACATTTAAAACAGAAGCTACATAAGAGATTAAGATGTGATGTTGTTTATATGTTTGATCATAAGGTGCTTATGGTAGTTTTTCTTGAAAATATTGAGACTTGAATGAACATTAAAATAAGCTAAAATCGTATTCCACAAACAACCGCCCGAATACAGCAGACTAGTCTTGTAGAGATCAACTCTTGGAAGAGGTACTTTGATTTTAAGAGCATTGCGGACGAGGTTTAAATCAAATTTTTGTTTTAAAGCAGGAGGAGCGCGATCAGACATTATTTTAAACATGAAAATGGCTTTGTTATATTCAAGTTTCCATTGTAGAAGCAGTATTCCTAGGTGCTGATAGTCCGTATGAGTAATGGACGATGATTTCAGAAGGATCAACTTAAGACCACGCCTGTACAAACTAAATAAAGGTTTTAGATTCTTTCCACTAGCTGAATCCCATGGTGTAGAAGCATAGTTAATATGTGATTGGATATAAGAATTGAAAAACAATTTACTGCTGTCGAAATCAAGAAAATATTTAATTCTGGAAAGCTGATAGACTTTTTTTAGATATTTGCTTGCAAAGCATAGATATTTGGTAGGACCACGAGAGATTGTTATCAACAAGAACTCCGAGTATCTTGTGATGGTCAACTTCTTCCATGATTTCACCATTGATATAGAGCGAATAAGAACCAAGGCAGAGATTTTGACGTTTTTGTCTAGTAATGATTAGTAAGTATTTAGATTTTTTTGGATGTAGTTTCATATGGTTAATTTCAGACCATTCAATTAGTTTGTCAACATTGTCCTGTAAACAAGTAAAAACCTTATCTACTTTACTATCACTAGTATGTATAGTCGTATCATCTGCAAACATTTCAGTGGGAGTTGTAAGAAAAAGAGGCAGATCATTAATGTATATTGAAAATAAGATGGGGCCAAGGACTGAACCTTGGGGAACACCAAAATCAACAGGCTTTATACAGGATTCAGATTCATTTAGAAAGACTCTTTGCTTTCGATCTGATAAAAAAAAGACGATAGGAATTCTAAGGTGTTATTAGTAATACCATACATTTTTAGTTTTTTTAGCAAGAGGTTACGATCAACAACATCAAAGGCTTTCATGAAATCAACAGCAAGAACACCTGTAATTTCATCGTTGTTAATATTAATAAGCCACTGATCTACCAGGTTGTTTAAAACGGTGTGGCACGAATGGTTAGCTCTAAACCCTGATTGGTTTTGATGAAATAAGTCAAAAGAATTTAAATGATTCAGAATATGTTTATTTATGTGCATTTCCAAAGGCTTAGATAGAGTAGATAAAATAGAAATGGGCCTGTAATTGGAAGGATCTTCGCAATCACCTGACTTGTGGATTGGTATTATTTTGGCTACTTTAAAAGCTTTGGGAATACGATTTTTTGAAATACATAGGTTGTAGACATATGTGAGTGTTTCAGCAATTACATGAGCAGATAACTTTAGTATCTTAGCATCAATTCCATCAATGCCTCGCGTGTTTGTCTGTTTCAAGTGGGTAAGAGTGTTGAAAACCTCGTGTACACTCAATAGCGGAATATCAGCACACTCTTTAACTTTTTTAGTATCACAGAAGTTCTGCAGAATACTTAGATTGTTTTCTGAAGTTCTATTTGATGTTATTAATGTGGTGGCCATGTCACAAAAATGTTTATTCATGTCTTCTGCCGATAATTTAACAGATGGGTTCTTAGCCTTACATTTTTATTGGTTAATTGATTTATTGCTTTCCAAATTGATTTACTATCAGATTTAGTAGATATCAGATTGTTTAAAGTATGTTCTCTTCGCAGATCGTTTAATAGAATTAACCAAATTTCTTTGCTTTTTAAAATTATCTCTATCTCCTGATGCCAAAAGCGACTCTCTTTCATTGATGGCATCATCTACATCTTTCGATATCCAAGGTTTTCTAGAATTATAGCTTACTCGCATTGTTTTTAAAGGAGCGTGTTTATCATAAATGTTAAGGAAACTGTGGTACCAAATTTCGAAAGCTTCATCGGGATCAGTAAATTGATAGACAGAGCGCAATGAGAGAGAGAGAGAGAGAGAGAGAGAGAGAGAGAGAGAGAGAGAGAGAGAGAGAGAGAGAGAGAGAGAGAGAGAGAGAGAGAGAGAGAGAGAGAGAGAGATTATTTACACCTCATAACGACCAACAGATCTTTTCACCCCTCGCTCACACCTCCTTATTATGTCAGTACGCGACAAAAACGAGTCCACAGCCTATTTTGACGGGAATTCCCGTTTGACCTTTTACACACTAGATTCATACGCCCTTGAAAAAAAAATAGGGCCTTTCCTTCTTTTTGTCTCTCCCTTTCTTTTCCTCGCTGTCCCGAAAGTCCGTTAGTTTCCGTGAAAGAAAGGCCGATCACTCTCTCGGAGTCAGGGAAGTGCAAAACTCATTACCTCCCTTTGCCCTGCCTTCACAGGTGGTCGCCATCTTGGATATGTGATGGTTTACTGCAAAGAAGAAGAGGAGAGGACGGAGGGGGGTTGAAAGAAGGGGGAAGAGAGGGAACAGGATGACAGAGACATATATGGTACTCCCAGTGAAGACAATAGATGATTTTCGGAGAAAAAAACTAGGGGAGAGCACTTCGTGAAAAATTAGAGTTGTTTACCTCCATTACTCGGTCAAACTAGCGACAATTCAACAATGGCGTCGAAGCTTGAAACCGCTGGATCATGATACGAGTCAGCGACTTGCAAACATTGTGTAGAAAAAATAAGGGGTGACCAGTTGCTACAAAGTGATAGAACTTGCAAACTGTGACGTCAAAATATAAATGACATCAATTTCAAAATGACGCACTGCGTTCTACATGCTGTGTGTCTCCTCAAACACAAGAAGTAAGGGCTGGGGATTTGCCTGATGGCAAAGTAACTTCCCCTGTTTGACCGATTGAATTAGGCAAGATAACTCCTACACACCATGACATTACTCCCCTTAATTATTTCCGAACAATTCCTATTAATCACAAAGAAATCATTTTTGATTTGGGTTATTGTGGTGTGTGTTTCTGTGTGTTAGGGGAAGACGGGGTAAAAAGCGCATGGGCAGGTAAGAAGCCCACCCCAATTATCTCATGAAATAAAGAAAAATTCAGTCAAATTTGCCCATGAGACGAATGCTAGACATTGACGCTCGTCTCATGGACAAAATGAGACTGAAATTTGCTTCATTTCATGAGATAATTGGGGTGGGCTTCTTACCCGCCCATGCGCTTTTTACTCCGTCTTCCCCTAACAATCCCTGTACCAATATGTAAATACCCAGCAGTGTATTATTGAACCAAAAGAAAAAGTCTGTGGCATTTATAGCTGATGAGGTTTAACCGAGGTGTGGTCACTGTGACGTAAGTGTCCCGCGCGACCCCTCTTTCTTTATCTACA
>CM065710.1:35052920-35055420 GCA_017654935.2 Phymorhynchus buccinoides | reverse complement strand
AGTGCAGAGTGAGAGGAGAAATCCCCTGTCCCCAGGTTCGAGCCTGGGTTTATCGTGCACGAGGCGAACAAAGGGTGTTCAGACCTCACAATATAATTTATTATTATTATTATTATTTATTATAATTATGTTTACAACTTTCAACATTGGCCGCCATTACATTACTATAGTTGTTGTTGTTGTTGTTGTTGTTGTTGTTGTTGCTGACGCACCCTGGCTAAAAGACTCCAGGGATCATCCCCAAAAGGCGAAGCACTCGAAAACCATGGTACGAACGCATTTACTAGGGATGAGAGACGTTACGTGTGTGGTCTTTTTTTCAACACCCCTCCACGCGAGCAGCCACACTTCGACTTCGGGGGAGTGTTTTGCGTATTTCTGTGTATTCCTGTAAGATGAATGAAAGAGAGTTCTCCCCCTTTGTTCAATTTCGTGATCTCCTCTCTTGGCCTCACTATTTCATTCTTTGACTTGAGGATGATGCTTTGTTTGTCTCACTTTGGTTCTGACCCACGCACTGCTAGGTGATTGGTATCGTACTCAACTTTGGTGGTGGAGGGGAGTTAATTAGAAAGAGAGTATTCCCCCTTTGTTCAATTTCGTTATCTCCTCTCTTGGCCTCGCTATTTCATTCTTCCTATTCCTGGAAGCCCACACCCGAAAAAGACTGAGACATTTATTTGAAATGACACAGAACTAAAAAAAATGGAGCCCAAAAATTACGCAACCTTTTGCCCCAAAAATATGTCTCTGAGCGATTTGCACAGATTTGTGTTTTTGGTAGTAAATCGATACAACTGTCGTCTATCTATTTCCCGACCTGTATTACTAATTTCACTTTGTTTACCTGCAAATGCCGTTAGGGGTAACGTCCACGCCAATGTTAGGGGTTGCTTAACTTTTTGGCTCCAGTGTGCTTTCTTTCTGGGTACAGGTTTTTTTCCCCTCTCACTTTGCACTAGGCCTTACGGTCTGAACGTGGAGCCTTTCGGATGAGACGCTAAACCGAGGTCTCGTGTGCCCATGCACTTAGCACACGTTAAACCCAATGGCAACGAAAAACTTGTCATTTGGTCCAAATTTACCCCCCTCGCTTCCTTCCTGATCAGTCACATAAAAATCGCATGCAAAAATTTTAAAAAATAAAAAATTGGGTGGTGCGCCTCTGGGCTGCGACGCGCTCTCCAGGTGGGAGCAACCCGAATTTCACAGAGACGCCTCTGTGATTATAATGTACCTAACCTAACCTAACCTAACTTAAACTAACGTGCACGAAACCTACGTGTATAATGTATGTCATGCGCGTGCATTCACGTACACGCGTACAAACCAGCCCGTTCGTGTAAACCTGTTTGTAGTCCACCCTCCCCAACCCCCGCACACACACACACACGTTTTGACTTGCATACTTGATCTATCCGATACGCACGCGCACACATTAACACACACACAAACGCACGTGCGCAACCCAAGGAGAAAGGGGCAGAGTGGTTAAGACGTTCGCCTGCCAAATGTAATGCGTGACTGCCGAGCGTGAGTGACCCGGGTTCGAATCCCGGCCTCCTCGCCCTTTCTTTCTAGTTTGACAGGAAAATCGAACTGAACGTCCAGTCCTTCGGATGGGGACTCAAAGCTAGTCTGACCCGTGCGCTTTACGCACCGTACAAATCCCACGGCAGTTGAAAGTCAATAAGAGCAGGGAGAAATCCCGCTGCCTGGTATGGCCAAATTGATAGCTAGGTTTTCCAAGTGTGCCCACAGCCCCTCCTCACCCTGTGCCCCCCTCAAAAAAAAAGAAAAAAAAGAAAAGAAGAAATGGGTAGGCGCTGCACTTGCGGTGACGCACTCTCCTGGGGAGAGCAGCCCGAATTTCACAGAGATAAGTGTCTGTGACTAGAATATACCAACATTTTAATACCAATATCAAAAACACACACGCGTCAGCGCTCACCCGTAAGAAACTAATCATATCATATTTTGGCATGGCTTAGACATTTTAACCTGAATTGTTAGAGAGACAAGCGGAAGATGTGGCCATACAATTCTCTCCATTTTCAGTGATATCTTTCATATCTGTTCTGTAGTAGTAGCAGTAGCGGTAATCTGAAAGGGAATATGTAATAGTAACAGTACAGGTCTGGCTTCCGTGTGATGCTGTCCTGCAAGGTCATAGGAATATATCAATTATCATTGTGTGATGCTGTCCTGCAAGGTCTGGCTTCTGTAAGGGAATATATCAATTATCATTGTGTGATGCTGTCCTGCAAGGTCTGGCTTCTGTAAGGGAATATATCAATTATCATTGTGTGATGCTGTCCTGCAAGGTCTGGCTTCTGTAAGGGAATATACCAATTATCATTGTGTGATGCTGTCCTGCAAGGTCTGGCTTCTGTAAGGGAATATATCAATTATCATTGTGTGATGCTGTCCTGCAAGGTCTGACTTCTGTAAAGGAATATATCAATTATCATTGTGTGATGCTGTCCTGCAAGGTCTGGCT
>CM065710.1:35040420-35045420 GCA_017654935.2 Phymorhynchus buccinoides | reverse complement strand
CCTATTTTAGTTGGTGATAGTTTCGAACCATCTGTAAATATTTGTAGATGATGTTGTAAATTTTATCTTTAGCTGTGCATGACGGTTAAAATACTAGTTTCTTTTTCTTTAGAATAAGTAGTTAGACTGACATCGAAATTTGGTGGTTCCCACTCCCAGAAGGGAATTCCATGCTGGGGATGTGGGACGACATGATCAAGCTGAAAGTTTGATTTAGCTATCAAGTCTTGAGAAAACTCGTAAATATGTTGGGTTTTAGTTCCACATGCTGGACTTAGGTTGCTTAGTTGTTGTTCTGATAGTTGATTGTAAGAGCTGAGGGTTGAAAGAAACTCCTCCTCACCAAGTACATCAGCCGCTCGAAAGCGAACCATGAATTTGGCACAGTTAAGCTTGATTAAATGAGTTAAGGGGATCCAGTCGACATCTCTGTACAAACGTTTGCCTACGGCAGCCGACGGGACCCCTAAAGCTATATTGAGAGCTTGGAGCTCTATAATAGATTTTTTTTTTTAGTTGTATATCCGTTAGCGAGTAGAAGGCTTCCATACCATGTTTTAGCCTACTTCTGACTGGAGTTTTAACACAATATGTTAGGAATTTAGGGTCTTTATCCCAGTTTTCTTTTGAAACAACTTTAATAAAGTTTAGAGCTTTTGTGCTTTTGGTTATTAAGTAATCAATGTGATTGTTCCAGCTTATGTTAAATGCTAAAATAACACTGAGGAATTTAGCTTGTTCTGGTGTGGGTTTTTTACTTCGTCGTAGATACAAATTTTGTATTCTTCATACCTGTTTCTTGTATGTGAGGATACCATCAACTGGCGTTTGTCAGGAGAAAGGTAAAAACCATGTACCTGCATAAACGCTGTCCCTACATCTGTGTTATGCTGGTGTGTTTTTAAAGCTTTAGCTGTAGCTGTTTGTTGTTTTGTTTTTCGTTTTTGGGGGGTTGTCCAGATCGCTATATCGTCTGCATGCATGGAACTATTGCAATTTTTAAACGGTAATTTGGGAATTTCGTGTATCGTTATAGGGGAAGACGGGGTAAAAAGCCCATGGGTGGGTAAGAAGCCCATGCCAATTATCTCATGAAATGAAGCAAATTTCAGTCACATTTTGCCCATGAGACGAGTGTCAATGTTTAGCATTCGTCTCATGGGCAAATTGGATTGAAATTTTCTTTATTTCATGAGATAATTGGCATGGGCTTCTTACCCGCCCATGGGCTTTTTACCCTGTCTTCCCCCATTGAACAAAGTAGGGGCGATAATACTGCCCTGGGGCACGCCCATGTCTATTTGATGTTTGAAGGACAGGTGCTGACCCACCCTGACTACCATCGATCTATTGGTTAAGAAGGATTGGATAAAATTTAACATATTGCCTTGTATACCTGTTTTGTAGAGTTTCAGGAGTAACCTCCCACCCCAGACAGTGTCATAGGCTGCTTTTATATCAAAGAAAGTCGCGAAGATATTTCTTCCTCGTGCCAGGGCCTTTTGACGACGAAAATGGAGTTTTACGTCCTCTTGGTCTGAATCAGACACATATGGGACATTTGTAAATACAAATATGGTGGGAACAATACTGGAGGCAATGCCCGGAGGCAGTACGAAACCAGTAAAGTTCCGATTTTGTATTCACACAGATAGGTGTAGCGGTAACCACGCCTCGGTTAAACCTCATCGGCTAGAATATGGCACCGCCACAAGTATATGTGTATATTTCTTGTGCCAGGGCCTTTCTGTGAAAATGATGTTTTACGTCCTCTCGGTCATAGACTCATATATGGGACATTTGTAAATACAAAGATGTTGGGAACAATACTGGGTGCAATGCCCGGAGGCAGTGCAACACCAGTAAAGTCCTGAGTTTCTAACAATATAGATATGTGTAGCGGTAACCACGCCTCAGTTAAACCTCATCGGCTATGGTACCGCCACAGTTGAGTCGTCAGGGCCTTTTTGGCATGGGAGGTCAACTTCACTATAATAATAATGTGCAATATAGCTACGATGTTTGCGAAGCCCTGCTTGATAACTGGGTAGAATGTTTTGTTTTTGTAAATAATCTTCTAATCTAAGTTTAATAATCCTCTCATAAACCTTCCCTAGATGTGGGGTCAATTTGTTAGCAGACAGAGTCAGCTATTTTTAAGTTAGACTTCTATCTAGCCAGCGATTGGTTCGAAGATTTTGTTTTACGTCTCATCGACCGAAGTCATGTGAGACATTACTTTGAATTGAGATGGGGGAACGCGATTGGTTAGTAATAGTAATAATAGTGTTTTACGCCCTCTTTGGCCTTTCGGCCATGTTTTTGTTGTTGTTGTTTTTTTCTCCTCTTTTTTTTTACCCTCCTTTTTACCCTCCTTTATTTTTTTATTTTTTTATTGTCTCCTTTTTTTTTTTCTTTTTTTTTGAGGCGGCACATCTTTTTTTCTTCTTTTTTCCCCCCTTTTTTTCTTCTTCTTTCTCTTTTTTTCCCTTTGCTTCTCTCGTACATATATGTTTCGGCCATGTGGGGCAGGGGCGATTGGTTCGCTTTCCGACTTTGTTTTGTAGCCTACGAAATTGGCTATTTTTAGATTAGAGTCTATCTGGTCAGCGATTGGTTAGCTACACGACCTAGATTTGTGGCTGATGAAATCAGCTATTTTTAAATTAGGCCTGCAAACTTAGCAAAAAGCGAGATTTACGTGGTTATGAAATTTGGTAGTTTTAAAGAAGCGAACTAAAACGTTTACTAGCCTACAATTATTTGGTCCATATGAGTTTACTCAGGGCCTACTTGAGTGTAAAATAAGTATAGAAAGGCGCTATAGAAATACTATCAATTATTTTTACCAGTCGCGAAGCGAGACTGGTATTGTTTCCACTTTGTCCGTCCGTCCGTGTTCAAATTTGCTCAAAATGCATATTTCGGTGTAAAATGGCCCCACATACAGTTATCAGTGTGTTTCAACAACAACAACAAAGGTTTGTTTGTCTGTCTGTTTGTCTGGGACAGCGATAACTCGAGAACGCTTGGATATATGAACATGAACATTTACAGGGGTCAAAAGCTTGAACAAGTTCAAATTTGAGCAAAATCGGGTTAGCGGTTAAGGGTTTAGGTTAAGATTAGGGTTAGGGTTAGGGGTGCAAGCGTGTGTCGCGACTGGGTCAGTTTACGCAAGTACTCTAGTTTATTTTATTATTACTTCTGAATTCAGTGGCCTAGTATATTTATTATTTTGGTTAACGACACGAAATAGGGGGGATAGATACTATCAGAAGCCTAACATGAAAAAAGAGGTATTACGTTTTACGGAAAAGATCTGCAAATTTGTCAGAAATCCCCGTGGGGAGTGATACAAATTCCTTACGTTAATCCTACTGAGAAATGAAGAGTTGGAACAGTCCTAAGACCTAAGCCTAACCTCGTAACCCACACCGGAGGCAAGTAAAAATGCCTTCGCGCGGTGGAGGATTGACAGACCCAAATGAGCTTTATGTTTTCAAAATGAACCTAATCTAAAGTTCAGCCGCCGAAGCGGCCCCAAGAATTTCCCAGACATGCAATGTGGTCCGTGGTGCAAGAACTCACTGCTGGTACTCTTCCTGGGACTACACCTTTGTGCAGTGTCCTACACTAGCTAAACTAACAGGGGCAATAAAACATGCACCCTGTGAACAAAAACTAAAATCCTAAGACTTCGTTTCGTGTCGTTATACTCACTCTTGTCAAAGGAGTTTACAGTTGGCAGCAAGCGGGCAGTAGGTTGTCTTTCTCTCAGTGCAGTGTAGATATCGGAGCTCTGTAGTAGAGGTCTTTCCTCGTTGGTGGCTGGCGGCTGAGTGAATATGAAGGATCGATGTGAACACACTCAACTTGGATGATTTTCCCTTTTTTATAGAAAACCCTCCGTTTAATGTCATCAGAATCAGCATTGTCCTGCTGTCACTGACTGTTAACAGCTTGACCTCCCACCAAACCCCAAACCCCACAGGGGAAGAAAAGATCACATTAAATTAAGAGTAATTACAGAGCTTGTTAGGGTCTTCAATCAAGTGACGTTTAGTATAAAGTGACAGCAACCTTAAGTTGGGCCTATCGCAAAACGAGTGTGGTACAATGATGGATTAACAAAGCAAATTACAGTATTTGAAAACCATGAAACAGCTTGGTCTTCTGTGAATGTCTCTCACTCTGAAGCCGTGCCATTTTCGCATTGACAAAGTAATATAGAAATACATGACAGTGCATGGGAAAACCAGACATAATGGAATTTGGCATAAATTGAGATTTAAATTTTTCATGGTGGAGCAAAGATCCCTTGTTAATGCACATAAAACTGAATTGAGTTATCTTGTCTAGTTTTTATTTTATAATTATTTGAAGTTTGGCATTCGAAATGGATCATTTTCAGAAATTGGGCATAGAAGATACAACTTTGCCTCTTTGTTTCTATTGACTTGATTTAGAAACAAATCAAATAAGTAAAGAAATCATTCAAAATTGTCTTGCATGTTGTGGAAACTGGTAGAACACATCACAATAGACATAAATATGCCCTAAATAGAAAATTGATATTTTTGGGGTTGTTGAATATTTTTGGCTTTTGCTATAAACATTCTGAGCGACTTATGTGGGTTTTTTCCATGCACCATTTTAAATATTTTATTAATGTTCAATAATAAGCGACATTATGCCCTTCTTTGGAGAGGGGTAGGGTTAGGATCAGCCTAGGTAGAAGACTTTGAGATTGAGGATCGTAAAGAGTTATATCCCCTGACCATTTCGCCATATTGGCTCTATCAGTTGTCTTTTTCATGGCATGATTTGTAGAATGAGGTTTTCTTTCATTTTCTCTGGCAGTCAAGGGGTTAATCCATGAACACCCATGATTGAATTGAGGAACAAATCATGGACTGTAGGTCTCACCCCCCACAACAGATGACTGATTAAAGACAGCCATATTCGCTTCCAGTTGTAAAACAAGGACTGTAGGTCTC
>CM065710.1:34993815-35018815 GCA_017654935.2 Phymorhynchus buccinoides | reverse complement strand
CCTTTAAAGGGGCACCCTGACGGATGAGAGTTTTTTGCAAAAACACGTCCAGATCACCAGAAAGACAGCCTTTTCAAGGATCGGAACACTCACTTTGCTCTGGTTTCCTAGAAATTAAACCGTCAAATCGGCGATTCCTCCTTGGCGGAGGTGCTGGAAGTCAAATTATTTCACTCAAAGAGAAGGCGTGTAAAGCAAACTAAAGTTAAACAGGTTAATCATATTCTGCTTATCGGTAAAATGAGTATAAGCATATTTAAAAAGACTAATTCGAAGCTGCCTATAAGGGAAATATTTGATAACAATATTAGAATAAGATTTTTGTATAATTGTTAAATGTCCAAAGTAGTATAAGATTATCATGTTAAATGCACAGACGACAAAACTATTCTAGCACACAGACATGTACACATATACACACACAAGCACCTACACGGACAGGCACGCACACATAAAGGTTCTAACACGCAGACACACACAAACATACAAGCTCATTATCAATGCAACATGATTGTCTCCCTTTCCGTCACGCCCTCTGCTCCCCTTGTTCCCTTTCGCTTTAATTTTTCGTTTTCGGAGCAGGGGACAGCGAACGGGGTGGTGACCGTTGGGAAGAATGTATAAGTTTGTGTCCCATACTTTTTTCTTTCTTTTTTTAATATTCTACTCCGCGCAGTCGCACGCATGGGACGAATGAGTCATAATGCATTACACACTAGGTCCGACAAAAAACCCCAGACACTTGTGTACCATGAAAAACATTAAACGTTAGTAACAATTGTACATTGTAGTAATTCATACAAACCCACATGTAAATGCGAGTAAGTGTGAGAGAAGGAAAACATGTTTTTGGGAAGGGAAAAAAAAAGAAGAAAAAAAAAAAAATGAGCCGCCAAAAAAAAAGAAAAGAAAAAAAAAAGAAAAAGAAAGAAAAGAAAAAAAAAAGATGAAAACAAAGGCGGGGACAGTGGAGGGTTCAAAAAAAAAAAAAGAAAAAAAGAAAAAAGAAAAGAGAAGCGTGTGCCGTCTGTTTGCTAATGGCCGCCTGCAGTTTAGACCAAATCGTTTGCATGAACTTTTCGCAATACAAACCTTTTTAGTCATATTTTGTTTAATGTTATACAGTTCATCTAAAGGAGTTTCGCTCACAACAAAGGAAATAGCTCCTTTGTTTTTTACTGCATACAAAAACAAAAAACGCTTCAACCACAATGAGTGTCCTCCACCCACCCCATCCAAAATGGCTACTCTCTCCGGCATCTCCGCCAAGGAAAAATCGCCGTTTTTACGGTTTAATTTATAAGAAACCAAAGCAAAGTGAGTGTTCCTATCCTTCTTGAAAAGGCTGTCTTACTGGTGATCTCGACGTGTTTCTTGCAAAAACTAATACGTCCGAGTCCACCTTTAAGACACCTTACATACGTCCCTTTCGTTGGATAACACTATGGTATAAGTGCTATCTTTTCAGTGCTTTTCTAAAACTCTAAGTTCAAATACAGGGCATACATATATAATTAGGCATCGCCACGATGCGTATTGGAAGCGACAATGGCTGCCTTTTTGGCAGTGAGTCTCTAGTATGATAGTTGTTCGGTGTGTGTTGTGTGTGTGTGTGTGTGTGTGTGTGTGTGTGCTGTGTGTGCGTGCGTGTGCGTGTGCGTGCGTGTGTGTGCGTGCGCGTGTGCGTGTGTGTGTGTGTGTGTGCGTGCGTGTGCGTGTGCGTGTGTGTGTGTGTGTGTGTGTGTGTGTGTGTCCGTGGTCTAATCGCCAAACTTTCACTTTGGCATTTTCTCGTGAAATAGAAGGCATACATTGTTCAAACTTTGCACACATATAGATGTCTATGCAAGCTTTCAAACAATAATGATGTGAATAATTAAATACTTAAAACAACACTGTAAACAGATAACAAACAGATAACATTTTAGATTGGTGGGTTAGAGAGTATTCAACAGGCAACATGAGTTAAGAAACTCATCAACACTGAACGCCTCGATAGCTCATTGGTAGAGTGTCTGTCTGTCATGCCAATGGTTCCAGGTCCGATTCTCGGCACGGGCACTTTTTTTTTATTTTTTTTAGTTGTATCCATTAATGATAGTTTCATTTGTACATTAAAATTTGTATTGGCAATCTTGTACTTTAGACACCCCCCTCAATCCTTTGTTGTTGTCCCACATGTTCCTCTTCCAGTGAGCCTTGAGTGAGCCTTGAAGGCTTTGCCTCTTGCTTTTATTTAACACCTAGCATCAATCACACTTTTTGGAATGTTCTTTTTTCTTTGATTCTTTCAGCTTTACTAAACACCACGAGGTGCGACACTGGCTGTTTTTAAGTTAGGTGAAATTCGGGTTGCTCCCACCTGGAGAGTGCGTCGCAGCCAGAGGCGCGCCACCCAATAATTTTGTTTTGTTTTTTGCATGCGATTTTTGTATGACTCATGAGGAAGGAGGGGAGGTTGGGTAAATTTTGACTAAATGACAACTTTTTCGTTGCCACTGGGTTTAACGTGTGCTAAGTGCATGGGCACATGGGACCTCGGTTTATCGTCTCATCCGAAAGACTCCACGTTCAGACCGTAAAGCCTAGTGCAAAGTGAGAGGCAAAAAATCCCCTGTACCCAGGTTCGAACTCGGGTTTACTTGACACGAGGCGAACGCGCTACCACTGTGCCACTCTACACTAAGACCTGGCGTCCTCCACATATCTTACAACATTCACACAATTCACGGAGAGAGCACAACGTCCTCCACATATCTTACAACATTCACACAATTCACACAGAGAGAGCACAACGTCCTCCACATATCTTACAACATTCACACAATTCACAGAGAGAGCACAACGTCCTCCACATATCTTACAACATTCACACAATTCACGGAGAGAGCACAACGTCCTCCACATATCTTACAACATTCACACAATTCACAGAGAGAGCACAACGTCCTCCACATATCTTACAACATTCACACAATTCACGGAGAGAGCACAACGTCCTCCACATATCTTACAACATTCACACAATTCACGGAGAGAGCAGAACGTCCTCCACATATCTTACAACATTCACACAATTCACGGAGAGAGCAGAACGTCCTCCACATATCTTACAACATTCACACAATTCACGGAGAGAGCACAACGTCCTCCACATATCTTACAACATTCACACAATTCACGGAGAGAGCACAACGTCCTCCACATATCTTACAACATTCACACAATTCACAGAGAGAGCACAACGTCCTCCACATATCTTACAACATTCACACAATTCACAGAGAGAGCACAACGTCCTCCACATATCTTACAACATTCACACAATTCACGGAGAGAGAGCACAACGTCCTCCACATATCTTACAACATTCACACAATTCACGGAGAGAGCAGAACGTCCTCCACATATCTTACAACATTCACACAATTCACGGAGAGAGCAGAACGTCCTCCACATATCTTACAACATTCACACAATTCACAGAGAGAGCACAACGTCCTCCACATATCTTACAACATTCACACAATTCACGGAGAGAGAGCACAACGTCCTCCACATATCTTACAACATTCACACAATTCACGGAGAGAGCACAACAAAACAACTGGAAGCGAATATGGCTGTCTTTAATCAGTCATCTGTTGCGGGGGGTGAGACCTACAGTCCATGATTTACAACTGGAAGCGAATATGGCTGTCTTTAATCAGTCATCTGTTGTGGGGGGTGAGACCTACAGTCCCTGATTTGTTCCTCAATACAATCATGGGTGTTCATGGATTAACCCCTTGACTGCCAGAGAAAATGAAAGAAAAACTCATTCTACAAATCATGCCATGAAAAAGACAACTGATAGAGCCAATCTGGCGAAATGGTCAGGGGATATAACTCTTTACGATCCTCAATCTCAAAGTCTTCTACCTAGGCTGATCCTAACCCTACCCCTCTCCAAAGAAGGGCATAATGTCGCTTATTATTGAACATTAATAAAATATTTAAAATGGTGCATGGAAAAAACCCACATAAGTCGCTCAGAATGTTTATAGCAAAAGCCAAAAATAGTCAACAACCCCCAAAAATATCAATTTTCTATTTAGGGCATATTTATGTCTATTTGATGTGTTCTACCAGTTTCCACAACATGCAAGACAATTTTGAATGATTTCTTTACTTATTTGATTTGTTTCTAAATCAAGTCAATAGAAACAAAGAGGCAAAATTGTATCTTCTATGCCCAATTTCTGCAAAATGATCCTATTTCGAATGCCAAACTTCAAATAATTATAAAAATAAAAACTAGACAAGATAACTCAATTCGGTTTTCTGTGTAATTAACAAGGAATCTTTGCTCCACCATGAAAAATTAAAATCTCAATTTATGCCAAAATTCCATTATGTCTGGTTTTCCCGTGCACTGTCATGTATTTCTATATTACTTTGTCAATGCGAAAATGGCACGGCTTCAGAGTGAGAGACATTCACAGAAGACCAAGCTGTTTCATGGTTTTCAAATACTGTAATTTGCTTTGTTGATCCATCATTGTACCACACTCGTTTTGCGATAGGCCCAACTTAAGGTTGCTGTCACTTTATACTAAACGTCACTTGATTGAAGACCCTAACAAGCTCTGTAATTACTCTTAATTAAATGTGATCTTTTCTTCCCCTGTGGGGTTTGGGGTTTGGTGGGAGGTCAAGCTGTTAACAGTCAGTGACAGCAGGACAATGCTGATTCTGATGACATTAAACGGAGGGTTTTCTATAAAAAAGGGAAAATCATCCAAGTTGAGTGTGTTCACATCGATCCTTCATATTCAGCCGCCAGCCACCAACGAGGAAAGACCTCTACTACAGAGCTCCGATATCTACACTGCACTGAGAGAAAGACAACCTACTGCCCGCTTGCTGCCAACTGCAAACTCCTTTGACAAGAGTGAGTATAACGACACGAAACGAAGTCTTAGGATGTTAGGTTTTTTTTTCACAGGGTGCATGTTTTATTGCCCCTGTTAGTTTAGCTAGTGTAGGACACTGCACAAAGGTGTAGTCCCAGGAAGAGTACCAGCAGTGAGTTCTTGCACCACGGACCACATTGCATGTCTGGGAAATTCTTGGGGCCGCTTCGGCGGCTGAACTTTAGATTAGGCTCATTTTGAAAACATAAAGCTCATTTGGGTCTGTTAATCCTCCACCGCGCGAAGGCATTTTTACTTGCCTCCAGTGTGGGTTACGAGGTTAGGCTTAGGTCTTAGGACTGTTCCAACTCTTCATTTCTCAGTAGGATTAACGTAAGGAATTTGTATCACTCCCCACGGGGATTTCTGACAAATTTGCAGATCTTTTCCGTAAAACGTAATACCTCTTTTTTCATGTTAGGCTTCTGATAGTATCTATCCCCCCAATTTCGTGTCGTTAACCAAAATAATAAATATACTAGGCCACTGAATTCAGAAGAAATAATAAAATAAACTAGAGTACTTGCGTAAACTGACCCAGTCGCGACACACGCTTGCACCCCTAACCCTAACCCTAATCTTAACCTAAACCCTTAACCGCTAACCCGATTTTGCTCAAATTTGAACTTGTCCAAGCTTTTGACCCCTGTAAATTTTCATGTTGATATATCCAAGCGTTCTCGAGTTATCGCTGTCCAGACAAACAAACAGACAGACAAACAAACCTTTGTTGTTGTTGTTGAAACACACTGATAACTGTATGTGGGGCCATTTTACACGGAAATATGCATTTTGAGCAAATTTGAACACGGACGGACGGACGGACGGACGGACAAAGTGGAACCAATACCAGTCTCGCTTCGCGACTAGTAAAAATAATTGATAGTATTTCTATAGCGCCTTTCTATACTTATTTTACACTCAAGTAGGCCCTGAGTAAACTCATATGGACCAAATAATTGTAGGCTAGTAAACGTTTTAGTTCGCTTCTTTAAAACTACCAAATTTCATAACCACGTAAATCTCGCTTTTTGCTAAGTTTGCAGGCCTAATTTAAAAATAGCTGATTTCATCAGCCACAAATCTAGGTCGTGTAGCTAACCAATCGCTGACCAGATAGACTCTTATCTAAAAATAGCCAATTTCGTAGGCTACAAAACAAAGTCGGAAAGCGAACCAATCGCTGGCTAGATAGAAGTCTAACTTAAAAATAGCTGACTCTGTCTGCTAACAAATTGACTCCACATCTAGGGAAGGTTTATGAGAGGATTATTAAACTTAGATTAGAAGATTATTTACAAAAACTAAACATTCTACCCAGTTATCAAGCAGGGACGGTATTCATGTCGAGATAGCATGATACTTAGCATGATGCTAACTTAAAAGCTCTTCCAATGTCCTATAGGATTTAATAGGACTTTTGGAAGAGCTTCTAAGTTAGCATCATGCTAAGTCTCATGCTATCTCGACATGAATACCGTCCCTGGGCTTCGCAAACACCGTAGCTATATTGCACATTATTATTATCGTGAAGTTGACCCCCCATGCCAGAAAGGCCCTGGCACGTAGACGAAAGATCTTCGCGATTTTCATTGATATAAAAGCAGCCTATGACACTGTCTGGCTACTATAAAGAAATGTCCCACATGGCTCCGGCCGGGAGGACGTAAAGCAAACTTTTCGGTTCTGTCTGGCGTGGGAGGTTACTCCTGAAACTCTACAAAACAGGTATACAAGGCAATATGCTAAATTGTATCCAATCCTTCTTAACCAATAGATCGATGGTAGTCAGGGTGGGTCAGCACCTGTCCTTCAAACATCAAATAGACATGGGCGTGCCCCAGGGCAGTATTATCGCCCCTACTTTGTTCAATGGGGGAAGACGGGGTAAAAAGCCCATGGGCGGGTAAGAAGCCCATGCCAATTATCTCATGAAATAAAGAAAATTTCAGTCAAAAATTTGCTCATGAGACGAATGCTAAACCTTGACACTCGTCTCATGGGCAAAATGTGACTGACATTTGCTTCATTTCATGAGATAATTGGCATGGGCTTCTTACCCACCCATGGGCTTTTTACCCCGTCTTCCCCTATAACGATACACGAAATTCCCAAATTACCGTTTTAAAATTGCAATAGTTCCATGCATGCAGACGATATAGCGATCTGGACAACCCCCCAAAAACGAAAAACAAAACAACAAACAGCTACAGCTAAAGCTTTAAAAACACACCAGCATAACACAGATGTAGGGACAGCGTTTATGCAGGTACATGGTTTTTACCTTTCTCCTGACAAACGCCAGTTGATGGTATCCTCACATACAAGAAACAGGTATGAAGAATACAAAATTTGTATCTACGACGAAGTAAAAAAACCCACACCAGAACAAGCTAAATTCCTCAGTGTTATTTTAACATTTAACATAAGCTGGAACAATCACATTGATTACTTAATAACCAAAAGCACAAAAGCTCTAAACTTTATTAAAGTTGTTTCAAAAGAAAACTGGGATAAAGACCCTAAATTCCTAACATATTGTGTTAAAACTCTAGTCAGAAGTAGGCTAATACATGGTATGGAAGCCTTCTACTCGCTAACGGATATACAACTAAAAAAAAAAAATCTATTATAGAGCTCCAAGCTCTCAATATAGCTTTAGGGGTCCCGTCGGCTGCCGTAGGCAAACGTTTGTACAGAGATGTCGACTGGATCCCCTTAACTCATTTAATCAAGCTTAACTGTGCCAAATTCATGGTTCGCTTTCGAGCGGCTGATGTACTTGGTGAGGAGGAGTTTCTTTCAACCCTCAATTCAATTCAATTCAATTCAATTCAATACAACTTTATTCATCCTTGTGTGGAAATTAAATTGTGCGATCACAGGCTCGATAGACAATACTAAAACCATTCAGATTACATAAATAGAAACACCACAGTTAAGACAATAAAATGCATATAACATCATCAAGGAATTAAATAAAAGAGGGAGAGAATTTGATTAGAATTATATGAAAAACATGAAGAACGTACACTCATAAAAAAACTACTAATATTTTACCTAAAATAGATTAACCAATTAAGATAATATTAAGATTACAAGGCCATGCCAGGGCTGTCACCACGTTAAACTTCACCACAAATTAATAAACAATATAAATCAGCTCTTACAATCAACTATCAGAACAACAACTAAGCAACCTAAGTCCAGCATGTGGAACTAAAACCCAACATATTTACGAGTTTTCTCAAGACTTGATAGCTAAATCAAACTTTCAGCTTGATGGTGTCGTCCCACATCCCCAGCATGGAATTCCCTTCTGGGAGTGGGAACCACCAAATTTCGATGTCAGTCTAACTACTTATTCTAAAGAAAAAGAAACTTGTATTTTAACCGTCATGCACAGCTAAAGATAAAATATACAACATCCGACATCATCTACAAATATTTACAGATGGTTCGAAACTATCACCAACTAAAATAGGTTGTTCCTTCATAATACCAGCTTTGAAGGTCTCAAGTTTTCAAATTAAGCCCAAATCTATCTATTTATAGCGCCGAACTATGGGCGATACTCAAAGCCCTAGACTATCTAAGCGACTGTCCTAAACCCATACTCAGTATTATTTTATTTACTGACTCTTTATCCTCCATACAAGGTCTTCAAAATCCTCAAAATAATAGAACTGAACTGCTACAGGAGATTCCTCTCTTTTTCTGGTGCACCCATCTGAGCTTAAAGGTAATTTTCATCCACTATTTGCATGGTCTTCTTTTGGGTGGAAATAAATCCCAGGTTACGTTGTATGGTGGCTGGATTTTAAAGGCCCCCCGCAGGGACCCCCCCCCCCGCCACGTTGGGCGAGGGGGCTCTCCATCTCTCCGTCCTCTCAGGGGATCTTCTCGCATCCACTTCATTCTGAGTCCACCCATCTCATTCACTCTCACTCCGTGTCTGTGACACTCAACCAACAATTCTTTACGACGACGGGCCGTGTAAGTAGAACTGCCACGACTGTAAAGGACACTTCCATTTGGCACTGTAGCGTATCATTTTAATTAGTGGGGCCCATGGAAACTCATTTTCCCAGGGTGCATCGCTGTACAGACCAGCTTTCCGTATTAGCCAAGGGTGCCCTTTGGTTGGTCTCACATCTGGCAGTCTATTCAGTTCAGGTTTTCAGTGTGTCGTCAACAGCGTTACAAGGATTTATCTCAACTCCGTCTCACACTTCATGTGCAAAGTGGCTCTCTATATTTATGCGTCGCCTCGAACTCTCTCTCCCATCTGGGCTCTCATCTGGCTTGTCAAGACTCTGAGTTTTAGTGCACACTATCTCTCTCAATCAAGGGCTTAGCTGAGAAGGCCAGCCTACTAACTGTAGTTCCTTCTAAGCAAAGCGGCTGACTGCGTTGCACAATGTCCAAACTAGCTCTATCAGGCTACTTACCTCACTGGATTCATCTTCGGCCCTTTCTGTCAACATAGAAAGCACCACACACAACTCACAGCTAACTTCACCATCGCAACATACAAAGTCTCTCTAGTGAAAAGTCCAATACTTCCCCTCTTACAATCCAATCTGTGACTCCAGGGTTCGTTTCAAGGGCATAGTTTATGATTGTATGCCAGTCAGTCGTTTCCAAACCTGACTGCCAGAGAGCAGAGGGATTAGGGTAGCTCAAATACTAATTCTTTATTCTGGCAGGGCTTGAATTTGTTTATAGTTGGAGATGCCTTGCCCATGTTACCAATCTCCCACTCTCCCACTGTCTCTCTCTCTCGGCCCCAAATGAATTTGAGGACCACAGCTGGCGTTGAGGGAAGGTCCCCAAAGGCCATCCCATCCCTTTGGATAGCAGCAACCAAAACCAGTGCAAGGGTCTCTCCTTATTCAAGACATCAATGGTCGATTATTTTGGTTTAAACAAATGTTTATTTCACTTCAACGGTGGACTATGTTGGTTTAAATAAAAATTTAATGCTTATTCAATTCAATTGTGGATTATTTTGTTTTTAACAAACGTTTCTTCACTTCAACGGTGGACTAGTTTGGTTTACACAAATCGTTTATTCAATTCAATTGTAGACTATTTCGGTATAAACGAATCGTTTATCAAATTTATTGGTGGGCTATTTTAGTTTAAGCAACTCGTTTATTCAATTCAATAGTGAGCTATGTTGGCTTAAGCAAATCGTTTATTCAATTCAAAGGTGGACTATGTGGGTATAAACCAATCGTTTATTCAATTCAATGGTGAGCTATGCTGGTTTAAACAAATCGTTTATTCAATTCAAAGGTGGACTATTTGGGTATAAACAAATCGTTTATTCAATTCAAAGGTGGGCTATTTTGGTATAAACAAATCGTTTAATCTCTAATTCCAATGCTAATGATGGCTCTATTTTTCTCCCTCTCCTCAAACACGTGTTTATTCAATTCAAAGAAAGTGTTCGTTCAATTGAAACTTTTATTCAATACAAGGAATGGTGCACTATTTTGTGTTTAAAAAAAAAAAAAGAATGCTTTATCCAATTCAATGGTGGAACTATTTTAGGTTTTAAGAAGTCAGCAAATCGTTTATCCAATTCAATGGTGGGCTATTTTCATATCGACTTTTCAGGACGAAACACATACCTAGGTCACGTCATGGACAAACTGCTCTCTACTGCTTCTAACTGCTTCTGTCTCTGGTGCCACTCTCGCTGATGCAGGGGAGGCCACTGGCCCGCAGTGTCTCTGGAGGACATCGGAAAGCATACTGAAGAAAAGGGTCTTCATCAGTGGAAGAAGTCAAATTGCAAATCCTTAACTGTGATATCAGTGTGCTTACATATTTCGTGTGTGTGTGTTTGTCGTGTCTCATTTTGTGTGTGTGTTGTGCGTGTATACGTGCGTGTGTGTGTGTGTGAATGTGTGAGTGTGTGTGTCCTTGTGTGTCTGTCGTGTCTCATGTTGTGTGTGTCGTGTGCGTGTCAGTGTGTGTGTGCGCGCGCGTGTATTTGTGTGTGTGTGTGTAATTGTGCGTGCGTCACTGCGTGTGTAAACGTGCGTGTGTGTGTGGTGTCTGTCAACTGTTATGTGTGCTGTGCATGCGTGTGTGCGTGCCCCGTGTGCGTGTGTGTGTCAGTGTGTGTGTTGTGTGTGTGTGTGTGTGTGTGTGTGTGTGTACGTAAAGTGTGTTGCGCAGGAGTGTTTGTGTGTGGGTCAGTGTCTGTGTGTATGTAATGTGTCCGTGTGTGTGTGTGTGGTGTTTCTTGTGTCTCGGTGGCGTGCTCTTTGTTGTGTGTTTTTCACGAGTCTGTGTACTCTGATGTGGTGTGGCGTGCGCTCTCGTGTGTGTGTGTGATCGTTGTCTCGTCTCTGCGTGCAGTGCTGTGTGTGTGTGTGCGTGTGTGCGTGTGTGTCTGCGCTGGCGCTGTGCGTGTGTGTCTCTCGTGTGTGCCGTGTGTGTGTCTTGACTCGTGTGCGTGTGCGTCTCGTGGGTGTGCATTGCGGCACCTTCGTGGCTGAGTGTGTGAAAATTCAGTGTGTGGGCGTGTGCGTGTGCGTGCCTGCGTGCGTGTTTTTGTGTATGTCAGTGTGGGTGTGTGGTGTGTGTGTTTCGTGTGTTTGTGTGTCTGTGCGTGCGCGCGTCTCTGTGTGTGTGTGTCCTCATGTGTGTGTGTGTGTGTGTATCTGCGCAAGTGTTGAGAGTGGATGACGTTGAGCTAATCTACGTGTTGATGACGTTTTTATCTCTATTCTTTCCACAGCTGGCTGCATACGCGTGCTACCGGACGTCCATGCAGGAAAACTAGTGATTGTTGCCGTAATAGATTTAAAAATAATATTTGCAGAAACGTTTGTACGCGGTTAATTATAGGGTGAAGGTCAAGGTCGCGCCACTTCGCCTTACAACCGGAAACTCGCCTTACTACCGGAAACTCGCCTTACTACCGGAAACAACAGAAAACGATCAAACACTTTCTGTGTTCCTTTGTGGAAGATTAAAATTCGTTTCAAAATAACATGTGTTTTTATCTTACAGCGTGATAGTGCGCTATTTCGAGTCAATGGAGAGAGAAGAGGAGCCCTCAGAGAGAGAGCGAGGAGAGAGAGAGAAGAGAGAGAGAGAGAGCGTGTTTTTTTCTTCTCTCTTCTAATAATATTCTCTCTGTCTAGGCCACAGGACCATCGAATTGAGTTCTCAAAGACTTCAATTTTTGGGGGGGCGATATATAGCATACAACTGCATCGCACGCACGCACGCTCGCTCGCACAACGCTCGCACGCACACAAACACACAACGTCGCTGTATCTTGATAGAAATCAAATCAAAAGCGGCAAACACTCATTCTAGCATTCATAACGCATTCAAACAAAGAATTGCAATACAAAGCGAACACACACGTATTTGACATAAATGGTTATACAGCAGAAAGAGACCTAAAGGCAGAGATAGAGAAGAGAAAGAGAGTGGAGCCTCAATCACCGGGGGGAACATGGGGTTTTTTGAGGTTAGATTTTGGAAGCTGAGATGGTCACGCAGCACCTCACACACACAACCACACACACAACCACACCACACATCACACACTCTCTAAGATCTCTCTCCTCTCTCTCTCTCTCTCTCCTGTGTTCATTCTTTTGTTTCATCGTACCTGTTCATTTGTCAGTGATACTAGACGAGAGAGAGAGAGAGAGGCACAGAGGAGAGAAGAGAAGAAACAAATAACACACACAGGAAAGCGGCATCCCGCAACACACATATACACACACCACGTCAACACACACACGCATCGAGCAAACCAACCCACACTCAGCGCTCTCATGCTACGCACGCACACCGCGCACTGCGCCACACACCTCACCGGACTACACACGCCACACAGCACTCCCGACTCACACGCACACACGCAGCGCACACACCATA
The DNA here is from genome assembly GCA_017654935.2 of Phymorhynchus buccinoides. NCBI lineage: Eukaryota > Metazoa > Mollusca > Gastropoda > Neogastropoda > Raphitomidae > Phymorhynchus > Phymorhynchus buccinoides. The sequence goes on along the minus strand of CM065710.1, from coordinate 35,005,943 downwards.
CTAACACACACCACACACACACACGCACACAAACAAACACAAACACACACGCACGCACACACACACATCTACACACACACATCCACACACCCACACACACACACACAACGCACACACACACAACACACACACACACACATACGCACACACCCACACACACACACATCACACACACACTCTCACACGACACAACACAGACAACACGCGCGCCCTCTCCATCGCGCACTGCAACTCGGCACGCGCGGCGCACATGCACACCAATCACACACACCACGCGACACACATACACACCACGCCCACACACACACACACGCGTCAGCCCCGCAGCGCGCGAACTCTCATGAACAGCAGCGCCACGCACACTGCACTACAGACGCACACACACACACTCACGCACAAGCGCACACTGCACGGTACGCGCACGCACTCAGCACACAACACACACACACACACTCACGCACACACGCACGCGCACACGCGCACACACACACACTCGCGCTGCGCGCGCGCACCACACACACACACTCACTGATTGACCGACATTGACTCCACAGATACGCATATTGATGGACAACAACAATTTTGTTCATTTATCTCTTTGGTTTTTGTATCTTTAATTTAGTAAATTGAACTAAAAACAAAAAATAACAAAAAAAAAATCTTAATTTAGGTACAGAAAAAGCGTAATAAACCCCGACCACCTACCCCAAAAAGAGCACAATTATGAGAAACATATAAACTAAAAACGCGAATACAATCTCTGTATCTTTCTTTTCCTTTGTTTGGAGGCAACACTGTTATACAGTAAAACTCGCTTAAGTCACAATTTGAAATTTTATCTCTTGAGATGGCTAGTATTTTGAGTTAAAAAGAGCTTTTCAACGTAGAGATTATTATACTGGGGACCCAAAACGTTATCCAGTAATTTTTTTCGTATTCGTTTTTGATTATCTCCAGTTCTCTCCCACTGTATGTTTTTTTTTTGACGAGGTAACGACAGTTGTCTCCTTGATAAATGGCTACTCGAACATTTTCCCCTTAACATAGGCCATAGGCCCCACAACGCAAGGTAACATGCCAGAAATTTCTTCTTCTTCTTCTCTTCGTCTCTTTCTTACTTCTTCTACTACTTTACTTTCGGTCTATAGCTCCAGCACCAATTTTCCCTGTCGATTATGAACGCATATGCGTCATGTTGCAGTTATGCGCCTAAGTAAAAAAAAAAAAATTATGCACAGTATGTTCCGACTTCGGCTGGAGGGAATCTTTTTTTAAAGTGTTTTCTTGGAAAAAAAAAAAAAAAGGCAGGGGTAATGGACTGGTAAGGCATAAATATAGTAGATATGACAGACAGTAAGCAAAGGGAAAAGGCAGAGTCAAACAGATTGGCAGATTAGCCGGAAGTTACAAGTCACATCGTATGCTGTGTGGTTGGGCCAATCATTGGTTTTTTTAAACGATCACTTATTATGCAGCTCTCATGTTGGCATTGGCCCAGCTTTAAACCACAGCCACTTTATCAATAACAGTCACTGGCTTGAAGACCCCAACACGCTCTATACTTACTGATAGGTCTTAAATGTTTATTCGGGGGTGGGGGGGTGGAGGGGGTGAGGTGTCAAGCTGTTAAGTCAGTGACAGCAGGGCAATGCTGATTCTGATGACATTAATCCCTGTCACCCAGCCAGCCATCTCTGAGCCTAAGCATTTTCCATTAAACTTACTTGGCTATAGAAAATATTTTCTCTGCAATATTGTGGGTTTTTTTTTGGTGACACATTTAGAATAGGGTCAATCATTACTTCCCGCAACTTATCAAAACAATGTCATTGAATAATATACCCTGATTTCAAGAGTTTTAATGACGTGGGTGTTTAAACCATTGTGGTGAAAATTTGCGACATTGGCGGTGAAAGGGTTAGACGGAGGGTCTTTCTATAACAAAAAAAGGAACTCATCAAAGTTGAGTGTCTTCAGACGACTTCAAAACGCCTACAGGACATGTTCCAGCAAGTGGGACTGTTGTCGTTTCGTGGGAACAATCCTTTGGGTGAGAGAGGATTCTTTGCTAAAGGGCTTCGCACACTAGCGTCAAGATCTCGAGATCGCGGCGATTTTTTGCTGCAAGGAGCAGTTTGATGCGCCGCTTGTGTGAGAGATTCGCGGCGCGGCAGGTTTTTTGATGCGTAGCTGCGCGATTTTTGGTTGCTCGAGAATAGAACCGGCTCTAATTTTGATGCTCAAGATTCGCAGAGATCGTGAAACTAGCCAATCACAACGGACGGAAGGACCATAATTCTGATTGAAGAAAACAAATGGCAGACTTGCTCGAACCCGAAATGTGTGCTGTGATGCAGGCGTCAACGCGTCAACGCGTCAAGGCGTTGCTCTGGGAAACAATTGACGCCTGATGCTAGTGTGTGAAGGCCTTAAAACTTTCGTTCTCGACCACTGTGCCTTCATGCTATTCACTTCAGTTGCCTTCCTATAGCTGTAGCGGAGTTGCTGTCTTTTTTTGTCATCAAATGGCCCTTATTTTTTTTTTATGATTATCACTGTCTTGAATGGTTTCATGCCCAGGGCTCCAATCGGCCCGTAAAACAAGGGTTTTCCAGGGATCTTTCACTTTACAATAAGAGGGTCCTAAGGCGGGATAGAGGTTCCCCAGTGCTATCGCGGAGGGAAAATGCGAAAAAGTTTTTCTAATGCATCCCTGGGACCCCTTGCACCTTCTTTTAGAGGTCCTTTAGAATTGTTCTTCATATAGACCCAAATGGGGGTCCTGGCAGCAGGCTTTCCAGGGACCGCCCATTTTTGGGGGTCTTGAAGTATACATTCTAAAGGACCTCTAAATAAGGTGCAAGTGGTCCCAGGGATGCTTGAAAAATTCTTTTTTAGTCATTCGCGAGGCCACTGGGACTCCTCTATTCCCGCTCTAGGCCCTCTATATTGTGTAAGTGAAAGAGTCCCTGGAACCCTTTTTTTACGGACGGATGGGAGCCTGGCATGAACCTTCGACCAGTGATAATCTAAGGCCATTGAGGACAAGACCAGCACTCCGTACACGCTATGGAAGTCGACTGAAGTGCTACGCATGAAGGCACAGTGGAGAACGAAAGCTTAGGCCTTTCGCACACTAGCTCAGGCGTCAATTGTTTCTCCAGAGTAAAAACAACGCCTTGAACGCGTTGACGCCTGCATCACAGCACACTTTCCGTTCGAGCAAGTTCTGTCCATTTTGTTTTTCTTCAATCAGAGTTATGGTCCTTCGTCCGTTGTGATGGCTATTATTCACGATCTCTGCGATCTTGAGATCAAAGTTGAGCCGTTCTATTCTCGAGGCAACACAAATCTCGCAGCTCCTCACAATCCTGCCGCGCCGTGAATCTCTCACACGCAAGCGGCGCATCAAACTGCGCCTTGCGGCAAAAATCGCCGCTATCTCTAGATCTTGATCGCTAGTGTGCGAGCCCTTTAGCAAAGAATCCTCTCTGACCCAAAGGATTGTTCCCACGAAACGCAACCGTCCCACTTGATGAACATGTCCTGTGGCGTTTTGAAGTCGTCTGAAGACACTCAACTTTGATGAGTTCCTTTTTTTGTTATAGAAACCCTCCGTTTAACCCTTTCACGCCATGTCGCATTTTTTGCACACATGATTTGAACCCACGTCATTTCATTCTTGAAATCAGGGTCTATTATTCAATGATATTGTGGTTCCTAAAATTCGTGTAGTAGGATTGACCCGGTTCTAAATGTGTCCACGAAATCCCACATATTGCATGAGAACAAATATTTTTTGTAGCCCAAGTAAGTTTTATTGGAAATGCTTGGCTCAATGATGTCTGGCGGTGACAGGGTTAATTGTCATCAGAATCAGCATTGGCCCTGCTGCACTGACTAACAGCTTGACACCTCACCCACTCCACCCCCCCACCCCCGACATAAACATTTTATAGACCTATCAGTAAGTATCATAGCGTGTTGGGGTCTTCAAGCCAGTGCTGTTATGTAAAGTGGCTGTGGTTTAAAAGCTGGGCCATGCCAAGATGAGAGCTGCATAATAAGTGATCGTTTTAAAAAACAATGATTGGCCGCGACCACACAGCATACGATTTGACTTGTAACTTCCTTCTATCGGCCACTCTCTTGACTCTGCCTTTTCCCTTTGCTACTGTGCTTCATCTACTATCTTTCTGCCTTGCCGGTCCATTCTCCTGCCTTGTTTTTTCTCTCCAAGAAACACTTTAAAAAAGTTCCTCTCAGCAAGTCGGACTACTGTGCATAATTTTTTTTTTTACTTAGGCCGCATAACGGCAGCATGACGCATCTGCGCGCAATAATGACAGGGAAACTTTTCTGAGCTCCGACGAAAAAGTAGAGAAGAAGAAGAAGAAAGAAGAAAAGAGAGAATCTGGCATGTGTCTTTCGTTGTGGGCCTATGGCTATGTTAAGGAAAAATGTCGAGTATCTTTATCAGTAGCAACATGTTCGTTACCTCGTCACATACAGTGGAGAACTGAGAACTCAAACGCATAATTCAAAAATACTGGATAACGTTTTGTGCCCTAAACCCAGTATAATTCTCTATGTTGAAAGCTCTTTTTAACCAATACTAGCCATCTCAACTTAAAATTTCAATTTTGACTTAAGCTTGTTTTATTGTAGAACAGTGTTGCCTCAAAAACACAGAAAAGGAAAGATAAGAAGATTGTTGAGCTTTTTTAGTTTATATGTTTTCTCATAATTGTGCTCTTTTGGGTAGGGGTCGGGTATTCGCTTTTTTACATTTTTTGTCCTACAATTTTAAAGATTTTTTTTTAGTTCATTACTAAATTAAAGATACAAAACAAAAGATAATGAACAAAATTGTTGTTGTCCTCATATGCAATCTAAGTCATGTCGTCAATCAGTGAGTGTGTGTGTGGTGCGCGCGCGCGCTCGTGTGGTGTGTGTGTGTGTGAGTGTGTGTGTGTGAGTGGTGTGTGTGTGTGCGTGTGAGTGTTTGTGTGTGTGTGCCTGCGTGCGCGCGTGTTGTGCGTGTGTTGTGTTGCGTGTGCGTGCGTGCGCGTGTGTATGAGCGTGCGCGCGCGCGGGCGCGCGTGTGGTGTGTGTGTGTGCGTGCGTGTGTATGTTGTTTTGCATGCGTGTGTGATTGCGCATGTGCGCGCGCGAGCGCGCGCGCGCGCGCGGCGTAGTGTGTGTGTGTGTGTGTGTTGTGTGTGTGTGTGTGTGTGGGTTGTGTGTGTGTTGCGTGCGTAGTGTGTGTGTGTGTGTGTGTTGTTGTGTGTGTGTGTGTGTGTGTGGTTTGCCGTGCCCGCGTGTGTGTGCGTGTGTGTGTGTGTGTGTGTGTGTGTGTGCGGGCGTGTGTGCGTGTGCGTGTGAGTGCGTGTGTTGCGTGTGTGTGCGTGTTGGTGCGAGTGCCGTGGGCGTGCTTGCGGGCGCGCGCGCGTGTATGTGGTTTGCGTGCGTGTGGTGAGTGTGTGGGTGTGTGTTGCTGCGCTTGTGTGTGTTATTTTTTCTCTCTCCTCTCTGGTTGCCTCTCTCTCTCTCTCTCGTCTAGTAGCACTTGCCAATGAACAGACGTGAAACCAAGATGAGCAGCGAGAGAGAGAGAGAGAGAGAGAGCGAGTGTGTGTGTGTGTGTGTTTGTGTGTGTGTTGTGTGTGTGACCCTCGTCAGGCTTCAAATCACCTACAAAACCCACCTGCTCCCCCGTGATTGAGGCTCCACTCTCTCTCTCTTCCTCTCTCTCTTGCCTTTCGGTCTTGTTTTCTGCTGCATACCATTTTGTCAAACGTGTGTTTCGCTTTGTATTTGCATTTTTGTTTGATGCGTTATGAATGCTAACGTGTGTGTGCGCTTGATTTGATTCTATCAGATTCATCGCGTGTGTGTTTGTGTGCCGTGCGCGCGTGCGTGCGAGCGTGCGTGCGTGCGTGGCATGTATATATATATCGCAATGTCCTTTGTGACTCATTCGTATGTCCTGTGGCCTAACAAAGTAATATTAGAAGTAAAAAAACCCTCTTCTCCTCTCTCTCTCTCTCTCTCCTCTCTCTCTCTCTCTCCTTGACTCGTTATCGCACCTATCACGCTGTAATATAAAACACATTTATTTTGCAACGAATTTTAATCTTCCAAAGGAACCAGAAGTGTTTGATCGTTTTTATGTTGTTCCGGTAGTAAGGCGATTTTCCGGTAGTAGTCGATTTCCGGTTGTAAAGGCGAAGTGGCGCGACCTTGGACCTTCACCCTATAATTAACCGCGTTACAAGAACCCCCGTTTCCTGCAAAATATTATTTTTAAATCTATTACGGCCAACATCACTATTCTCCTGCTGGACGTCCGGTGTAAGACGTACAGCCCCGGTGGAAAGAACAAGATAAAAACATCAACACGTAGATTTACTCACGTCATACCCCTCTCAACACGCGCACATACACACACACACCACACACACACACACCACACACACACGCGCGCGCCTGCGCACTGCACACGCATCACGCACACACCACACACACACTGAGATACACAAATAACACGCACGCACGCACGACGGCACACGACCACACTGACACACACACTCATGCACGCGCGCACAGCACACACCGGGCACGCCACACACTACGGCAAACACGACACACACACACACAACCACACCACACACACAGCACGACAAAACGCACCAGCGCACTGCGCGCACATACACACACATGAACCGCACACACACTCACGCACGGCGCGCTGCGCGGAACACACACACACAAACAATGAAAACACACACAAACACGCAAGCACACGTCACACACACACACACACCACACACTGCACATCATACACACCACTGAACACACAAAAAAACTCACGGCGAACACACGCACACGTACACACACACAAACACACACACGACACAATACACACCACACACACTGACCACACACACCACACCACGTCACAGCACCACACGCACACACACACTGACAGACACACAAACACTCACTTTCACAGACACACACTGAACACCACACGAAACACTCAACGCACACACACAGACACACACACACACAAACACTCAAGCACACACACACACTGACACACACACAGCACACACACACCAGCGCACGCACACTCACGCACCCGCACACCACACACACACACACACACGCCACCACACACACGAATTTGAAGACATACACAGTTTTTCAATTACTTCTTCCACTACCGCCTTTTCTTCAGTATGCTTTTACCGAGTCTCCCCGACACTGCGGGCCATGGCCCCTGTCCATCAGAGTGCAACCCGAAAAAAAGCAGTAGAATCATTTGTCCATGGAGTGACGCTAGGTATTTTTTCTGTCCTGAAAAGTCCGATATGAAATAGCCCATCCATTGATTGGATAAACGATTTGCTTAACTGAAATGTCCACCCATTGAATTGGATAAACATTGTTTAAAACAAATAGTTCCACCATTGTATTGATAAAAGTTCGAATTGAACGAACCACTTTGAATGGAATAAACCTTGTTTAAGGACAAAGTGGCAATCATTGCATGGATAAACCGATTTGTTTATACCAAATAGCCCACCTTTGATTGAATAACGATTGGTTATACCCAAATAGTCCACCTTTGAATGAATAAACGAATTTGTTTAAACCAGCAGAGCTCACAATTGAATTGAATAAACGATTGGTTTTTACCCAAATAGTCCACCTTTGAATGAAATAAACGATTTTGCTTAGACCAACCATAGCTCACTATTGAATTGAAATAAACGAGTTGCGTTAAACTAAAATGGCCCCCCAATAAATTTGATAAACGATTCGATTTATACGCAAATAGCTACAATTGATGAATAAACGATTTGGTTTAAACAACTAGTCACCGTTGAAGTGATAAACGTTGTTAAAAACAAATAATCCACAATTGAATTGAATAAGCATTAATTTTTATTTAAACCACTAGTCCCCGTTGAATGAATAAACATATTGTTTAAACCAAATTTATTAATTATTATAATCGACCATTGAATTGAATACTGGACCCTTGCACTGGTTTTGGTTGCTGCATCCAAAGGGATGGTCTGGCCTTTGGGGCTTTCTCAACCAGCTGTGTCCTCAAATCATTTTGGCCGAGAGAGTGGGGATGTACCCTGGGGCAGGCATCTCCACTATAACAATTCAGCTGCCTAATAGTATCTTACCCCCTCACTCTCTGGCAGTCCATGGTTGGAAACGACTACTGGCATACATCGTCATAAACTTTTGAACGACCCTGGGATTGACAGATTTGATTGTAAAGGGAAGTTTTTCCTGTTCAATTCTTTGTTGTTGTGATGGGTTTTGTGTGTTGTGTGTGTCTATGTTGATAAAGGGCCGAGATATCCAGTAGGTAAGTAGCTGAATAGCTGTTTGGCCATGTGCAACGGTCAGCCGCTTTTGCCTTAACAGTTAGCTAGCTTGGCTATCAGCTAGCATTGATCTTAGCTAGTTTGCACTAAATAGCAGCTTGACCAGCAATCCAGCCCAGATTTTTTGTTGTGTCTCTTGTGAATCAATAACGCCACTTTGGGGGGGGGGGGAACATGTGTGTGCCTGTTTGTTGCATATCCTGTACGCGTGACGACAACTGAAATGACTGCAAGTGGACCAGCCAAGGGTCAGTGGCTAATACTCACTAGTGTCTGTACATGCGATGCAAGTGAGAAATGACCCCATGGCCAATTTAAATGATGCGGCTGTGCCATGAAGCTTTCTTTATCCACGGCAGTTTCTCCCCTACACGCCGTAAAAATTGTTGGTTGTTGTCACTCCACGGTGGAGTGAATGTGTGTGTGCTCCGTTAATGTAGCGATTCCCCTGAGCAGAGTATGGCCGCCCACGTGCGGGGCCCTTTAAAAATCACATAACGTACCTTCCCACCCAAGACCATGCAAAATTGATGTTGTTTCCCTTTAAGGTCAGCTGGTGCACCAGAAAGAGCAATCTCCTGTAGCAGTTCGTTCTATTTATTTTGAGGATTTTGAAGACCTTGTATGGAGGATAAAGATCCAGTAAATAAAATAATACTGAGTATGGGTTTAGGCAGTCGGTTTAGATAGTCTAGTGTTTTGGGGGGGGGGGGTTCGCCCATAGTTCGGCGCTATAAATACATAGATTTGGGCTTAATTTGAAACTTGAGACCTTCAAAGCTGTATTATGAAGACAACCTATTTTAGTTGGTGTGTTTCGAACCTCTGATAAATATTTGTAGTGATTTTGTAATTTTATCTTAGCTGTGCATGACGGTTAAATACTAGTTTTCTTTCTTTAGAAATTAAGTAGTTAGACTGACATCGAATTTTGGTGTTCTCACTCCCGAAGGAATTCATGCTGGGATGTGGGACGACGATGACAAGCTTAAAGTTTGATTTATCTATCAAGTCTTGAGAAACTCGTAGAAAATTAATTTAAAAAATATGTTGGGTTTTAGTTCCACATGCTGGACTTAGGTGCTTAGTTTGTTGTTCTGATAGATTGATTGTAAAGCTGAGGGTTGCAAGAAACTCCTTCCTCACCAAGTCTTCATCCTCTCGAAGCGAACCATGAATTTGCGCAGTTAAGCCTTGATTAATGGTTAATGGGATCCAGTCGACATCTCTGTTACAAACGTTTGCCTACGGCGCCGAGCGGACCCCTAAGCTATATTGGAGCCTTGGAGCTCTATATAGATTTTTTTTTTTAGTTGTATAATACGTTAGTCGAGATAGAAGGCTTCCATATCACCATGTTTTTTAGCCTACTTCTGACTGAGTTTTAACACATATGTTAGGAATTTAGGTCTTTATCCCAGTTTCTTTGAAACAACTTATAAAAGTTTAGAGCTTTTTGTGCTTATTGGTTTGAGTAATCAATGTGATTGTTTCAGCTTATGTGAAATGCAAAATAACACTGGGAATTAGCTGTTCGGGTGGTGGGTTTTTTTTACTTCGTCGTGATACAAATTTTTGTATTCTTCATACCTGTTCTGTATGTGAGGAATACCATCAACTGGCGTTTGCAGGAGAAAGGTAAAAACCTGTCCTGCATAACGCTCTCCCTACATCTGTGTTATGCTGGTTGTGTTTTTTAAAGCTTTAGTCTGTAGCTGTTTGTTGTTTTGTTTTTCGTTTTTGGGGGGTTGTCCAGATCGCTATATCGTCTGCATGCATGGAACTATTGCAATTTTTAAACGGTAATTTGGGAATTTCGTGTATCGTTATAGGGGAAGACTGGGGTAAAAGCCCATGGTGGGTAGAAAGCCCCCATGCAATTATCTCATGAAATGAAGCAAATTTCAGTCACAATTTTGCCATGAGACGAGTGTCATGTTTGCATTCGTCTCATGGGCAAATTGGATTTAGAATTTTTCTTTATTTCATGAGATAATTGGATGGCTTCTACCCTCCCATGGGCTTTTTACCCTGTCCTTCCCCTTGACAAGTAGGGGCGCTAATACTGCCTGGGCACGCCCATGTCTATTTGCATTGTTTGAAGGCCATGTGCTGACGCACCTGACTACCATCGATCTATTGGTTAAGAGGATTGGATAAAATTTAACTATTGCCTTGTATACCGGTTGTAGAGTTTCAGGAGTACTCCACCCAGAACAGTGTCATAGGCTTTGCTTTTATATCAAAGACAGTCGCGAAGATATTTCTTCCTCGTGCAGGGCCTTTGGACGACGAAATGGAAGTTTACGTCCTCTTGGTCTGAAGCAGCACATAGGGGACAGGTTGTAATACAATATGGTGGAACATACTTGGGCATGCCCGAGGCGTACGAACCAGTAAAGTTCCGATTTGTTTCACACAGATAGGTGGTAGCGGTAACCACGCAGTCGGTAAACCTCATCGGCTATAATATGGAACCTCCACAAGTATATTGTATATTTCTTGTGCCAGTGCCTTTTCTGTGAAATGATGTTTTTACGTCCTCTCGTCATAGACTCATATATGGGACATTTTGTAAATACAAAGATGTTGGGAACAATACTGGGTGCAAATGCCCTGAGGCATTGCAACACCAGTAAAGTCCTGAGTTTCTAAGCAATCTAGATATGGTGTAGCGGTAACCACGCCTCAGTTATACACTCATCGCTATGACCGCCACAGTTGAGTCGTCAAGGGCCTTTTGCATGGGAGTTCACTTCACTATCTAAAATGTGCAATATAGCTACGATGTTTGCAGAAGCCTGCTTGATAAACTGGGTAGACATGTTTTGTTTTTGTAATAATCTTCGATCGAAGTTTAATAATCCTCTCACATACCTCCCTAGATTATGGGGTCAATTTGTAGCCGAGGTCAGCTATTTTTAATGTTAGACTTCTATCTAGCCGCCGATTGTTCGAGGGGGGAGTTTTGTTTTACGTCTCATCGACCGAGTCATGTGAGACATTACTTTGGATTGAGATGGGGGAACGCGATTGGTCGTAATAGTAATAATGTGTTTTACGCCCTCTTTGGCCTTTTCGGCATGTTTTTGTTGTTGTTGTTTTTTTTCTCCTCTTTTTTTACCCTCCTTTTACCTCCTTTATTTTTTTATTTTTTTATTGTCTCCTTTTTTTCTTGGTTCTTTTTTTTGGGGACGGCACATCTTTTTTTCTTCTTTTTTCCCCCTTTTTTTCTTCTTCTTTCTCTTTTTTCCTTTGCTTCTCTCGTACTATATGTTTCGGCCATGTGGGGCAGGGCGATTGGTTTTCGCTTTCCGATTGTTTGTAGCCTACGAAATTGGCTATTTTTTAGATTAGAGTCTATCGGTCATCGATTGTTAGCTACAGCGACTAGATTTGTGCTGTGAATCAGCTATTTTTTAAATTAGGCCTGCAAACGTAGCAAAAAGCGAGATTACGTGGTTATGAAATTTGGTAGTTTTAAGAAGCGAACTAACGTTTCTACCTACATATTGGTCCATATGAGTTTACTCAGGGCCTACTTGAGTGTAAAATAGTATAGGAAAGGCGCTATAGAAATACTAATCAATTATTTTTTACCAGTCGCGAAGCGTACTGGTAGTGTTTTCCACTTTGCCGCGTCCGTCCGTGTTCGAAATTTTGCTCAAATGCTATTTTCGTGTAAATGGCCCACATACAGTTTATCATTGTGGT
>CM065710.1:34959815-34993315 GCA_017654935.2 Phymorhynchus buccinoides | reverse complement strand
GGACCTGACTTTCCTCTTTTTTGTTTGTTTGTGAAACACAAAGCAAAAGCGAGAACATTACTCCCGTACCTTAGCTTGATCGACCTTGCCCCCCCGCGCTGCGCATAGATCCCACTAGCTGTTATAACAGAGACAAAATCCTATGTGACTATTTCATATTTACTGTTTTGTTTTTCGTTTGTCTGCATGCCTCTCCTCTCCTTCTCCCATCCCCCAATCTCTTTCTGTCTCTCTCTCTCTCTCCTCTCTCTCTCATCTCTTCTCTCTCCTCTCTCTCTCTCCTCTCCTCTCTCTCTCTCTCTCTCTCTCTCTGCGTTATTCCAATCCATTCGCATTCTTCCGAGGTTCCTTATGAACTCTTTCCCACCTAATTTAAGAAATAATTTTAAAACGTTCTCACTTTTCGAATAATACCTCTCTAAATTAATTTTGACCTTTGATTTTAAAATGTTATTACCATTAATGTAAACAAATCCATCACACATTTGATTGTTTGTATCTCTCTCTCTGTCTGTCTCTATCTCTCTGTTCTATCTCTATTTATCTCTCTCTCTCCTCTCCTCTCTCTCTCTCTCTCCGTCTCCTCTCTCCCTCTCTCTCTCCCCTGGCCCTCTCTCTTTTCTCTTTCCTCCTCTTTCTTCCTCTCTCTCTCTTCTTCTCTCTCTCTCCCTATCTCTCTCTCTCATCTCTCACTCTTCTTAATAAGATATCTCTTTCTACGTTCACGTCTCTCCTCTCTCTCTCTCTCTCTCTCTCTCTCTCTCTCTCCTCTCTCTCCCCTTTCCCTCTCTCCTCAACATTTTCACTTTTTTACATTATTTCTGTTGTCCTTTATTATATTCTTATGGATTGTTGTTGTCTTTAATTGTGTTTATTTCAATTTGTCGTATACCACAGGGCTGGGTGTAGCAATAAAGTATGTATCTTATCTCATTACCCTGTATAAATAATTTCGTTCGTTCGTTCGTTTCTCCCCTGTCTGTCCCCTCTCTGTCTCCCCCCCCCCCCCCTCTCTCTCCCTCAATCTCTCTCCCTCTGATTGGAAGACTAGGGCGTTGCCTAAAATCTTTACCTGGCAAAATGAAAGTTCAGTTTTCAAGTTTCCAAGTTTTTCTCTCTCTCTCCTCTCTCTCCTCTCTCTCTCTCTCTCTCTCTCTCGTCTCTCTCATCCCTCTGGTTCTCTCTCCTCTCATCTCATCTCATGCCTCAGCTCTCTCTCTCTCTCTTTCTCTCTGTCTCCCTCTCTCTCTCCCGTCTCTTCTCTCTCTCTCTCTCTCTCTCTCTTCTCTCCTCTCTCTGTCTCGCATGTGTGTGTTGTGGTCTCTCTCTCGTGTTCTCTCTGTCTCTATGTTCCCTCATCTCTCTCTCTCTCTCGTCCTCTCCTCTCTCTCTCTCTGCTCACTCTGTCACTCACTCACTCTCTCTCTCTCACTCACCCTCTCTCTCTCTCTCTCGACAGTTCAGACTTCATCTCTCCTCGCTCTCCCTTCTCTCATCTCTGCCAAGGTGAGAACGGGGCTTAGCAAGGTGAGAACGGGGCTTGCCAAGGTGAGAACGGGGCTTAGCAAGGTGAGAACGGGGCTTGCCAAGGTGAGAACGGGGCTTGCCAAGGTGAGAACGGGGCTTGCCAAGGTGAGAACGGGGCTTGCCAAGGTGAGAACGGGGCTTGCCAAGGTGAGAACGGGGCTTATCCAAGGTGAGAACGGGGCTTGCCAAGGTGAGAACGGGGCTTGCCAAGGTGAGAACGGGGCTTACCAAGGTGAGAACGGGGCTTGCCAAGGTGAGAACGGGGGCCAAGGGTGAGAACGGGGCTTGCCAAGGTGAGAACGGGGCTTGCCAAGGTGAGAACGGGGCTTGCCAAGGTGAGAACGGGGCTTGCCAAGGTGAGAACGGGGCTTCCCAAGGTGAGAACGGGGCTTGCCAAGGTGAGAACGGGGCTTGCCAAGGTGAGAACGGGGCTTGCCAAGGTGAGAACGGGGCTTGCCAAGGTGAGAACGGGGCTTGCCAAGGTGAGAACGGGGCTTGCCAAGGTGAGAACGGGGCTTGCCAAGGTGAGAACGGGGCTTGCCAAGGTGAGAACGGGGCTTGCCAAGGTGAGAACGGGGCTTGCCAAGGTGAGAACGGGGCTTGCCAAGGTGAGAACGGGGCTTGCCAAGGTGAGAACGGGGCTTTGCCAAGGTGAGAACGGGGCTTGCCAAGGTGAGAACGGGGCTTGCCAAGGTGAGAACGGGGCTTGCCAAGGTGAGAACGGGGCTTGCCAAGGTGAGAACGGGGCTTGCCAAGGTGAGAACGGGGCTTGCCAAGGTGAGAACGGGGCTTGCCAAGGTGAGAACGGGGCTATGCCAAGGTGAGAACGGGGCTTGCCAAGGTGAGAACGGGGCTTGCCAAGGTGAGAACGGGGCTTGCCAAGGTGAGAACGGGGCTTGCCAAGGTGAGAACGGGGCTTGCCAAGGTGAGAACGGGGCTTGCCAAGGTGAGAACGGGGCTTGCCAAGGTGAGAACGGGGCTTGCCAAGGTGAGAACGGGGCTTGCCAAGGTGAGAACGGGGCTTGCCAAGGTGAGAACGGGGCTTGCCAAGGTGAGAACGGGGCTTGCCAAGGTGAGAACGGGGCTTGCCAAGGTGAGAACGGGGCTTGCCAAGGTGAGAACGGGGCTTGCCAAGGTGAGAACGGGGCTTGCCAAGGTGAGAACGGGGCTTGCCAAGGTGAGAACGGGGCCTTGCCAAGGTGAGAACGGGGCTTGCCAAGGTGAGAACGGGGCTTGCCAAGGTGAGAACGGGGCTTGCCAAGGTGAGAACGGGGCTTGCCAAGGTGAGAACGGGGCTTGCCAAGGTGAGAACGGGGCTTGCCAAGGTGAGAACGGGGCTTGCCAAGGTGAGAACGGGGCTTGCCAAGGTGAGAACGGGGCTTAGCAAGGTGAGAACGGGGCTTAGCAAGGTGAGAACGGGGCTTGCCAAGGTGAGAACGGGGCTTGCCAAGGTGAGAACGGGGCTTGCCAAGGTGAGAACGGGGCTTGCCAAGGTGAGAACGGGGCTTGCCAAGGTGAGAACGGGGCTTGCCAAGGTGAGAACGGGGCTTGCCAAGGTGAGAACGGGGCTTGCCAAGGTGAGAACGGGGCTTGCCAAGGTGAGAACGGGGCTTGCCAAGGTGAGAACGGGGCTTGCCAAGGTGAGAACGGGGCTTGCCAAGGTGAGAACGGGGCTTGCCAAGGTGAGAACGGGGCTATCCAAGGTGAGAACGGGGCTTGCCAAGGTGAGAACGGGGCTTGCCAAGGTGAGAACGGGGCTTGCCAAGGTGAGAACTGGGCTTGCCAAGGTGAGAACGGGGCTTTCCAAGGTGAGAACGGGGCTTGCCAAGGTGAGAACGGGGCTTGCCAAGGTGAGAACGGGGCTTGCAAGGTGAGAACGGGGTGAGAACGGGGCTTGCCAAGGTGAGAACGGGGCTTGCCAAGGTGAGAACGGGGCTTGCCAAGGTGAGAACGGGGCTTGCCAAGGTGAGAACGGGGCTTGAGAAGGTGAGAACGGGGCCTACCAAGGTGAGAACGGGGCTTGCCAAGGTGAGAACGGGGCTTGCCAAGGTGAGAACGGGGCTTGCCAAGGTGAGAACGGGGCTTGCCAAGGTGAGAACGGGGCTTGCCAAGGTGAGAACGGGGCTTGCCAAGGTGAGAACGGGGCTTGCCAAGGTGAACGGGGCTTGCCAAGGTGAGAACGGGGCTTAGCAAGGTGAGAACGGGGCCAAGGTGAGAACGGGGCTTAGCAAGGTGAGAACGGGGCTTGCCAAGGTGAGAACGGGGCTTGCCAAGGTGAGAACGGGGCTTGCCAAGGTGAGAACGGGGCTTGCCAAGGTGAGAACGGGGCTTGCCAAGGTGAGAACGGGGCTTGCCAAGGTGAGAACGGGGCTTGCCAAGGTGAGAACGGGGCTTGCCAAGGTGAGAACGGGGCTTGCCAAGGTGAGAACGGGGCTTGCCAAGGTGAGAACGGGGCTTGCCAAGGTGAGAACGGGGCTTACCAAGGTGAGAACGGGGCTTGCCAAGGTGAGAACGGGGCTTGCCAAGGTGAGAACGGGGCAAGGTGATGAACGGGGCTTGCCAAGGTGAGAACGGGGAACAAGGTGAGAACGGGGCTTGCCAAGGTGAGAACGGGGCTTGCCAAGGTGAGAACGGGGCTTGCCAAGGTGAGAACGGGGCTTGAGAACGGGGCTTCCCAACGGGGCTTGCCAAGGTGAGAACGGGGCTTGCCAAGGTGAGAACGGGGCTTGCCAAGGTGAGAACGGGGACCAAGGTTGCCAAGGTGAGAACGGGGCTTGCCAAGGTGAGAACGGGGCTTGCCAAGGTGAGAACGGGGCTTGCCAAGGTGAGAACGGGGCTTACCAAGGTGAGAACGGGGCTTGCCAAGGTGAGAACGGGGCTTGCCAAGGTGAGAACGGGGCTTGCCAAGGTGAGAACGGGGCTTGCCAAGGTGAGAACGGGGCTTGCCAAGGTGAGAACGGGGCTTGCAAGGTGAGAACGGGGCTTGCCAAGGTGAGAACGGGGCTTGCCAAGGTGAGAACGGGGCTTGCCAAGGTGAGAACGGGGCTTGCCAAGGTGAGAACGGGGCTTGCCAAGGTGAGAACGGGGTGCCAAGGTGAGAACGGGGCTTGCCAAGGTGAGAACGGGGCCGCCAAGGTGAGAACGGGGCTTGCCAAGGTGAGAACGGGGCTTGCCAAGGTGAGAACGGGGCTTGCCAAGGTGAGAACGGGGCTTGCCAAGGTGAGAACGGGGCTTGCCAAGGTGAGAACGGGGCTTGCCAAGGTGAGAACGGGGCTTGCCAAGGTGAGAACGGGGCTTGCCAAGGTGAGAACGGGGCTTGCCAAGGTGAGAACGGGGCTTGCCAAGGTGAGAACGGGGCTTGCCAAGGTGAGAACGGGGCTTGCCAAGGTGAGAACGGGGCTTACCAAGGTGAGAACGGGGCTTGCCAAGGTGAACCACAGGAATTAATTACCTGGTTTCCAAGGTGCACCACATAATGGAATGGGGGGGGGGGGGGGTCACTATTTCCATTTATACGCCAGCTCGCATTGTCTCTCCAGATCCCTAGGTATAAGCTTCAACTGTTGCTCGGCGCTCTTTTGCTGTCTCAGGACCGACATCTTGGAACAAATTTCCCCTCCAAGGTCCGACCGACCCTCTCCAAGGTTTCAGCGACGGGGCTTGCCAAGGTGAGAACGGGGCTTGCCGAACGGGGCCACCCTCTCTGATCGGCTTTCTAATCACTAACCTCAAAGCCCACCTGTTCTGTCATTGAGGCTCCACTCTCTTTCTCTTCTCTCTCTTTCCCTTGCCTTTATGTCTGTTTCTGCTGTATACCATTTATGTCATACGTGTGTGTTCGCTTTATATTGCATTTTTGTTTTGAATGCGTTATGAATGCTAACGTGTGTGTGTGCGCTTTGATTTGATTTCTATCAAGATTCAGCGCCGTATTAATACTGTATGTTGTTGTTGTTGAATGCACACATGTGTATGCATGTGTGCATGTTTTTAATAAATGTAATTTTATGTTGTAGTTTTTTCAGCTGATGTCTACGCTGGGAGATATGCCAGACATACTCAACACAGGCGCCGAACAGTCTGACACAGGAGCTACATATGGTGGGTTAATTGTTCAGTCACATGGTATCCTAATTTGCATACAATGTACATATCGTCGCTGTCCGACGCTAAACGTGTATTTACAAAATTTGACAAAAATAGATTTTTTACTGAAACTCCTTCCAGTGACCTCACGCAGGTCTTCTATAAATATCTTGTGTCTGCGACCAATGAAAATGCTCAAATTTGTCACATGATACCACGGAAATAATCGTGTATGTGGCGGGTTGTTGCTGGTTTTGACGCGATAAGCGTGTAACTGGTCACGCTAATCGTGTAACTGCCGGCAGCTGTCGTATCTCCCATTGTGAGAACAATGCACTAACTTTGTGACTAACCGTGTAACTGAATTATCACGAACATTTTGGGTGTTAATGCAACTTTTATTGTGTCACATGTTTACTCATCGGTAAAGAAGAAGGGTCAAGCGTATATCAAATGGGGATTGACTTTGTAGCAGGCGACAATATGTTTTTTGATGCTCCTGTAAAATCACTGATTGTGTAAATACACGGTTAGCGTCGGACAGCGACGACATGTCTACGATTGACTAATTCCATCTTAACCCTTTCACTGCCAATTTGTCATTTTAGCACCACACTGATTTAATTAACACCCATGCTACTAAAAGTATGAAAGTTGGATCAGTTATCCAATATCCTTATTTAGTTATTATGTTGTTAATTTGTGGGAGATAAGGAAAGGGTTTATTTGACGCATGTCATTGGGGGATTCACAGTACTGCAGATGCCAACTTTTCTTTACCTAGGTAAGTTTGAGAGAAAATTTTGAATGAAAAATGGCTCGCGTCGAAAGGGTTAATGTACTGGCATTAAAATATTGTCTTAATTTTTTAATTTTAATTGTCTTTCTGTGTCAGATTCATTGGCATAAAAAAATGTATTTTCATGAGATAATTTGAGCTCTTTCCTTCAAATAATATTATTATTGAATTTAACCATTTTTGATGGTGGCAAATTCAGAAGGCTTTGGAGTTTGTGAAGGCATGTGACATTAATCTGTGTGTGTTTAAGCAAGGGTTTTGTAGCAAACCTACCCATCGTAATTAAGATTGCACTTTCTGTATTATTACTCCTAAGTTTTCACTACGGCATTTCAAGAACTTGATGACAATGTTTATTTCTTTTTAACTACAAACAAATGTGTGGAGGTGAACATATGGCTTTCTGGAGAGATCATAAATAATAATAAGAACGAGGAAAATTTATATAGCGCCCATCCTACTATGTAGGCTACAGGGCGCTTTGCATATAATAGAAATGGAATATATATATATATATATTGAATAAAAAATATGAAACAAAAACCCATAAGATCATAAAGCAAGGAAGCCTAAACAAACAGAGAAAAATAGAATGTAACGAAACAAAACAGATGGTCTCCAGAGGAAAAGCCCCCTCATTCAATTGCCAACATAAAAGGAGTGCCACGCCGAAACACTTTATCGAGAGGGGGTTCTTCTTTGAAGACCCTCTTGTCCAGCTCTCCAGAGAGTTTCTTGCTACTTAACCCATTAATAGCCATGCACGCTCCACGCGTGCCTATGCACTCCCAAAGCTACAGAAGCAGAGGAAGGGAAACAATAAATTATGTTGGTCTGAATCTCTTGAAAAATGAGTTTTCTACCTTATCCATCATGATTTTTACATCCGGTGTTTGATTCGAGCGCATGCCAACAAGTTTTGTTGTGTGAAGTGAAAAAATGGCTTCAGGAACCGCTCCCAGATCGAGGTGAGTGTAATATTTTCTCTAACGCATTTATCACAAAACAAACTGCACAGAGTTTTAGATAAACATGTTTACAATTATACGTGTTTCACCGTTTTTGCGAATTCTAAAAATCCTAGGTAACTTTTCTTTGCTGAAGTAAGCTACCCAACTGCGCGCTGTCATCGTGCATGGCTATGAATGGCCCCAGTGGTTTTACTGTATGACTGTTGCGGTGGGGAAGGAAAACATGCGAGAAGTCAAAACAAATACCAGCTGCTCTGGGTTATACACATACTGGCTGGTTTGGGTTACCTGTTAACTCAAACAATCATGTGTCACCAGCAATTCACAGCATGTTTTACTTCATCATCTGTCTCTGATTTTATTGCATCACTATGAGAAAAACACGTCCCCTCTCGTAGCCATGCACGCGTCAAGCGCGCGCATGAAAAAACACAGAAACATTTTGAATTTTTCTATTTCTCTAGAATATTAAATTGTTGGGTTGCTTTTGCAACAGAAATTCACAAAAAGGTTTGTAGGATTTAACACAAAACAATTCTTGGCTATTAATGGGTTAACTCATTCTCGACGAATTACGAGTTTACTCAGAACAGGAGAACGCCAGTCAGGGCCTACTTACGAGTATTCTCGGAACAGCAATTTGTTTTAGTCTAAGACCTGTGTAAATCCATGTATTTTTCAACCCAAACCACTGTTTTCGAGTTAGGGGAAGACGGGGTAAAAAGCGCATGGGCGGGTAAGAAGCCCACCCCAATTATCTCATGAAATGAAGCAAATTTCAGTCTCATTTTGCCCATGAGACGAGCGTTAATGTCTAGCATTCGTCTCATGGGCAAATTTGACTGAAATTTTCTTTATTTCATGAGATAATTGGGGTGGGCTTCTTACCCGCCCATGCGCTTTTTACCCCGTCTTCCCCTACGTCTCTTCATCACTGTTCCAGCTTTCGTTTCACTTACGTTTGGCACTTCTATCTTAATTTGTAATATTTGAAATGTCAAAACAAATCGTCCCTAAACAAGCCTTTGAAAATATTCCAATATGTTTTCATTAACAGTGATAAGGAGACTAACGATTCTGATTTTAATGCAAGTAACCACGATTTCAAAGCGAGAAATAAACTCGGATCAACCAGTAATGTTGTCAAAACTGAATCATGGACAGGGTGAGTTTTGTTGCGCTTCTTATTTGTTATAACATTTGTTTTTTCTAGGCAGCCCCAGGCCAGTGACGGAGTTTACCCAAGGCAGTGAAGTCCTGAAGGGCAGGGCTCCCAGGGACCCCCATTTGGGGGTCTATGAAGCACCAAAATTCTAAATGACCCTCTAAAAGAATGTGCAGGGGGTCCCAGGGATGCACTAGAAAATGTTTCTAGCATTTGCTATGCTACTGGGACCATTTACCTCGCCTCTAGGACCCTCTATGCTGTAAGCGAAGGTGTCCCTGGGACCCCTTGTTTTGCAGGACGATTGGGAGCCCTGAGGACCCTCTATACTGTAAGTGAAGGAGTCCCTGGGACCCCTTGTTTTGCAGGACGATTGGGAGCCCTGAGGACCCTCTATGCTGTAAGCGAAGGAGTCCCTGGGACCCCTTGTTTTGCAGGACGATTGGGAGCCCGGAGGACCCTCTATACTGTAAGCGAAGGAGTCCCTGGGACCCCTTGTTTTGCGGGACGATTGGGAGCTCTGAGGACCCTCTATACTGTAAGTGAAGGAGTCCCTGGGACCCCTTGTTTTGCAGGACGATTGGGAGCCCTGAGGACCCTCTATACTGTAAGCGAAGGAGTCCCTGGGACCCCTTGTTTTGCAGGACGATTGGGAGCCCTGAGGACCCTCTATACTGTAAGCGAAGGAGTCCTTGGGACCCTTTGTTTTGCGGGACGATTGGGAGCCCTCAGGACCCTCTATACTGTAAGCGAAGGAGTCCCTGGGACCCCTTGTTTTGCGGGACGATTGGGAGCCATGAGGACCCTCTATACTGTAAGCGAAGGAGTCCCTGGGACCCCTTGTTTTGCGGGACGATTGGGAGCCCTGGGACCCCTTGTTTTGCAGGACGATTGGGAGCCCTGGAAGGGGTTAACTCTTCTGCTTTTTGTCCTCCAGCTCACAAACTGTCCTGCTCCCATGCCTGGGTGGACTGGGAGGAACAAACGTTACAGCAAATCAGACAGCAGTACCTGGCTCTGCACCATAAGGTGACTGCTGCTTTTCTAGTCTCTTCTTCTGCCACGCTTTATCGCTGTATCCTACTAAGTTACCCTATTTTATGGCCTTTAACCCTTTCACCGCCAGCCATATTTCAGCCAAGAAAGTCCATTAAAATGACATGGGTAGAGAACAAAATCCATCTGCAGTATTGGGGATTGTTCTGTGACATACCGTAAAAACTGGACTATAAGCTGCACCTGTGTATAATCCGCATCCCTTAAATTGACAAACAATTAGGTATTTATTCATATATAAGCCGCGTCAGTTTATAAGCCGCAGAGAAAATTGTATGTGCACAAACCAACACAAATATAGAAATTATCATATCAGAACATGAGTATTTAATGTTCTCAGACACTTTAAACATGAGATTTGAATCTATTGATTACCAAAACCAGTTTTGAGTCTAAAGAAGCTCAAAATAGGCTGAAGAATGTGGCCAGAAACAGATTTAATCATACTGATCAATGTAGAATGGAAAGAAAATCCACAGATAAGCCGCATCAGTCTATAAGCCGCATGGGCCAAAGTTGAGGAAAAAAGTAGCAGCTTATAGTCCGCATTTTACGGTATATAAAATAAGGTCTGTTCTTACTTCCCAAAACTAAGACAACAGGGTCTTTGGATAATGGACCCCAATGTGATGCCTTTTAGTGACATGGGTGTTAAACCATTGTGGTGCATAAATGTGACTTTGGCGGTGAAAGGGTTAAATTAATGTCATACTTTTGTTCCAGAATGAGTTCCCTGTGCCTTATAGCATGACTATTGAATACTAAAAATGTGTTGTCACAAAATCAGCAATTTGCATGAAATTTGGGGAGCGAACCTTAATCATCTCGAATCCCAACTCGCAGCCACACCCCGGCAAAGAATATACTACAAAATGGCCATAACTAGTTACATGTATAATATTTTCACTGTTCTGAACTTTGACTATGATTGAATGCCATGCCCCCCACCCCCCTTTGGGGATACCGGGGGGAGGGGGGGGGGGGATGTCTTCCATTCAAATAGTTCCCCCATCTTCTGGAAGTTCTGTGCATATAACTTCCTCTAATCTGTTTCTCTCTTTGACTGACTTTTTCCTTGCTTTAATGTGTCATTTACTGTCTGACTTTTTGGCCCATTCTCATGCCTTTAAAATAAAATAAAAAAAATTAAAAAAATCTTCGATATAGACATAGTTTTTTCCTTTGAAATCAGAATGTGTCAGCTGAATGCAGCGAGGAGATCAGTGAAAACTGAAAAACGGACACATACTTACCCATTGTGGCCTTATGGCCCCTGGGAACGCAGAAGAAGAAGAAGAAGAAGAAGAACAGTGCCATGCTCTTAGTCCTTTTTCTCCTTGTATTTCTTTCTTTCAGTGGCCGTTGAGGAGTGAGTGGAATGGTCAAACGGTCAAACTGTTGGACATGGTTCTGGACAGTGGACAATCCTTCACTCCCTCCCCCTCCCCCCTGCTTCCACAAGACAGGTCTGGTGAACATAACCCCTCAGTTGTGGCAGATCATGTTTGCAATGGTCAACCTATGGCGATATTTGTCACGCCAGAGGGCAGTCAATGCACTAGGGGCTTATCACGCGATTTTCTTACTTGGGCGTAGTGAGAGAGAGAGAGTGATGGTAGGACCACTCACTGTCTCTCTCTCTTTCTTTATCCCCAACTAATAATATAGAGAGGATTAGCCCCACACGAGCGTCATGCCCTCTGGCGTGAGAAAAATCGCACTAAGTCTCTCATTGTTATCCCCTGAACGGAAGGGAGACAACTTGAACTCATTTCTGTGCAGTTGCATTCCATTAATAACTTATCTCCCTTAGGTTGTTTAAGAAATAGTGAGGCCAAGAGAGGAGATAACGAAATTGAACAAAGGGTGAATACTCTCTTTCTAATTAACTCCCCTCCACCAAAGTTGACTACGATACCAATCACCTAGCAGTGCGTGGGTCAGAACCAAAGTGAGACAAACAGAGCATCATCCTCATGTTGATGTGTAGGCCTACTGTGTGGGTGGAGGGTCATAAAGGCGAACTTGGCACATTCTTTTTTGAGAATGATGCTTTGTTTGTCTCACTTTGGTTCTGACCCACGCACTGCTAGATGATTGGTATCGTAGTCAACTTTGGTGGAGGGGAGTTAATTAGAAAGAGAGTATTTACCCTTTGTTCAATTTTGTTTAACTATAGTGTGAGAAGATTTATATGGTTTGGCATCTTGTGTATTACAGTGGAACCTCCCTTATAAGACCTCCCATTATAAGACTCCCTCCCACATAAGACCTACTTCTCTGAGACATTGCCCTTCTTTGTAAGTATTAAAATCACCTCCCTTATAAGACCCCTCCCTATAAGACCTGATTTTGGATGATTTTTGAAGGTCTTATAAGGGAGGTTCCACTGTACCATTAATTACTTATCTCCCTTAGCTTGTTCAACTATACTGTGAGAAGATTGAGATGGTTTGGCGTCTTGTGTATTAATATTATTTGCATGGCATGTGTGTGTGTCTGTGTGTGTGAATGCATATGTGTTGAAGTGTGTGTTTGTGATAGTGTTTTTATTATAGTTTTAATGTGAGCTTAACGAAACCATTAATGTTTGAAAGCTGATGATGAAAATCTGTTTAACGTCCTCCGGTCTGAAACGGACACATATGGGACATTAGTAGATATAAAGATGGTGGGAACGATCCTGGAGGCAATGCCCGGAGGCAGTGCAACTCCAGGAAAGTCCCAAAATGTTAACAATGCAGATGTATTTATTTTTTTTAATTGGCAGTGCCCAATTGAAAAAAAAGTTTGAAAGCAATAATGATTTTCTAAAAAACCAAAAAACCCTCACCTGATCAATTTATTTTACTCCGGCCGTGTTCCGTCAACGATATTAAAAGGAACCCAGTTGAAGCTGTGGTGATAATTAAACATATTCATTCTTATTCATTTTTATACGGCAACATTTTTTTTTTTTAATTGTGTGCAGGGGGAAGGGAGAGAAGGAGGGGGGAGGGGGGGAATCAGGGGCAGTAACCTTTGATCCCCAACGACAGGCTGTGTGTGTGAAATGTGCGGTAAGTTG
The DNA here is from genome assembly GCA_017654935.2 of Phymorhynchus buccinoides. NCBI lineage: Eukaryota > Metazoa > Mollusca > Gastropoda > Neogastropoda > Raphitomidae > Phymorhynchus > Phymorhynchus buccinoides. The sequence continues at coordinate 34,980,644 of CM065710.1, read as the reverse complement.
ATAGTGTGTGTATGTGTATGTACGTGCATGTGCATGTGTGTGTATGTGTGTGCTTGCGTGCGTGCGTGCAACGTTATGTGTGTATTCATGCATTTAATTTTTATTTTATTTTTTATCTTCTATCACTTTTCAGTGAGCGGCTTAGCTGGCTGTTTTGACCGCCAGGTGGCATAACGCTCGAGTGGGGCTAATCCTCTCTATATTCTTAGTTGGGGATAAAGAGAGAGAGAGGGAGAGAACTCCCTCTTTCTCTCTTTCTCTACCCCCAACTAAAGATATGTCGAGATAAGCCCCTGTTGAGTTGGTTGCCCCCTGGCGGTCAAATTGGAGAGCTAGGTTGACCCTTCAGTTTGTTTTTGCTTTTCTCAAGCTCCATTGCCTTAGAGAATTAGAATGCTCACACAAATGTACGTACGCACACACGCACACAATGACACACAAACACGCTCACACACATGCACACAGTGCACACACACACACACACATGAATGTGCATACTGAATAATATTGTCTTTTTCTCCTGTTTCTTTCTCTCTCACCCACACTTTAAATCCTCCCCCTCCACCACTCACACTTACTCACTGGAAACAATTCACTTATTTAACCCTTTCACTGCCAGTCATCTTTGAGCCAAACATTTCCATTAAGCTTACTTGGCTACAGAAAAGATTTTGTCTGCAATATTGTGGGATTTCTCTGTGACACATTTAGAATAGGGTCAATCCTTACTGCCCAAATTTAGGAACACAATATCATTGAATAACCGACCCTGATTTCAAGGGTTTTAATGACATGGGTGTTTAAATCATTGTGCAAAAGTGCGACGTTGGCGGCGAAAGGGTTCATGTTATCATTATCTTTTTTTCCAGGATGGATGGGCGGCGTTCCGATCCGTCGTTCTTCGTAAACCGATGACTGCCGTGGATTTTTACAACGGCTATTTGTCCAGAGACAAGCGCACACAGAACGTTCTCTTCCGAAGCGTTCCCAACGGACTTTTCAATCCCCAATACTGGGAATTTGTGAGGCAACCCAAAATTCCTGTCAAAAAATCTTGACCCTCAGCTGTGGTGCAAATGTACTCTACATGTGATGCATATGTACTAAACATGTGGTGCAAATGTTCTCAACATGTGGTGCAAATGTTCTCAACATGTGGTGCAATTGTTCTCAACATGTGGTGCAAATGTTCTCAACATGTGGTGCAAATGAACTCAACATGTGGTGCAAATGTTCTCAACATGTGGTGCAAATGAACTCGAGCTCTGGTGCAAATGAACTCCAGAATGAGCAGATTCTTTTCTTTTTCTTCTTCGTAGTCGATCACTCAGTTTCCTGTCATATGGCCGCAGATTCTTCATGCTGCTGTTATTCGCCTAACTAAGAAATAGGCCCAGCTTGTCCGCCTTCGGCTGGAGAAAATCTTTGTAAGAGTTTCTGGAACAAAGGCTGGAGAATGGAGCAGTAAGGCAGAAAGACAGTAGATGACAGTAAGCAAAGGGAAAAGGCAGAGTCAAAGAGAGTGACAGATACTTCTTCTTCGCCTCAGGCAGCCAACTTCATCAAGCTGAAGATTCTGCTGCACTTTGGGGGGTAGTAAGAAGACAAGAAGTTAGAAAGCTGAGGAGATAGAAGCAGCCTAATGGAAAGGAAAGGAAACATAGAGTAAAACCTGGTGTGGATCTGATTATTAAAAAAAATCCAGATTACAAGTTACAAGCACAGAGCTTCCAGAAGGTAGGAAACTATTTGTACAAAAGATCCCCTGGTATGGGGTGGGGGGCAGATTTCTTTCAAAATGTAATGGAGCTGTACCTAAAGATTTGATGCAGATGGACTGCACTTTCAAACGGAGATAAATTCCAAATCAATTTGACAGCATACACGAATCGGTTTCTTTTCAACAAGGGCTGCAGATTGAGGGAAGCTGGTTTAAACGTTTTTATTGTCTTTGCATAACAAACACACAAAGCAACAAAACTGAAGCAGGAACAAGCTTGATGGAAGATGTCGTTAGGCAAATGTGATGGCACCCTCGGAGGAGGACCTCACTCACGCTGGCTCCGCGACTAAGACATTGTTGTCGTCAGTAGGGGGCATAGTAGGTGGTGTCCTGCGTATGTCAGCTCAGAACAGGCTCCACTGAACTCCACCGAAGTGACTCAGCAGCAGTGCAGCGTCTCCTCTGGTGGTTGCCTCCTGACGATGTCGCATAGATTTTCTCCCCGAGGACTACTGGTTTCCATTTACGTTTCCTGACAAACTGTGCTATGGCTGCGAAATTCGGGTTGCTCCCACCTGGAGAACGCGTTGCAGCCGGAGGCGCCCCACCCAAAGTATTTTTTAAAACATTTTTGCATGCGATTTTTGTGTGACTGATGAGGAAGGAAAAGGGGGGTGGGGGTAAATTTTGACCAAATGACAATTTTTTTTCGTTGCCACTGGGTTTAGCGTGTGCTAAGTGCATGGGCACACGGGACCTCGGTTTATCGTCTCATCCGAAAGACTCCACGTTCAGACCATAAGGCCTAGTGCAAAGTGAGAGGAAAAATCCCCTGTACCCAGGTTCGAACTCGGGTTTACTTGACACGAAGCGAACGTGCTACCACTGTGCCACTCTACACCTAACTGCAATGGAGGGGGCAATACGTTTGTGTATATGTGTGTAACATGGAAATAAACAGAATAAGACACAAAAAGAAGGAGAGAAAGTTTGAGCATGATTTATTACGATAATGCCTGTACAGTTGGTGATTTATTACGATAATGCCTGTACAGTTGGTGATTTATTACGATAATGCCTGTACAGTTGGTGATTTATTACGATAATGCCTGTACAGTTGGTGATTTATTACGATAATGCCTGTACAGTTGGTGATTTATTACGATAATGCCTGTACAGTTGGTGATTTATTACGATAATGCCTGTACAGTTGGTGATTTATTACGATAATGCCTGTACAGTTGGTGATTTATTACGATAATGCCTGTACAGTCAGTGATTTATTACGATAATGCCTGTACAGTTGGTGATTTATTACGATAATGCCTGTACAGTTGGTGATTTATTACGATAATGCCTGTACAGTCAGTGATTTATTACGATAATGCCTGTACAGTTGGTGATTTATTACGATAATGCCTGTACAGTTGGTGATTTATTACGATAATGCCTGTACAGTTGGTGATTTGTTACGATAATGCCTGTACAGTTGGTGATTTATTACGATAATGCCTGTACAGTCAGTGATTTATTACGATAATGCCTGTACAGTCAGTGATTTATTAAGATAATGCCTGTACAGTTGGTGATTTGTTACGATAATGCCTGTACAGTTGGTGATTTGTTACGATAATGCCTGTACAGTTGGTGATTTATTACGATAATGCCTGTACAGTTGGTGATTTGTTACGATAATGCCTGTACAGTTGGTGATTTATTAAGATAATGCCTGTACAGTCAGTGATTTATTACGATAATGCCTGTACAGTCAGTGATTTATTACGATAATGCCTGTACAGTCAGTGATTTATTCAGATACATTGCCTTCGTACAGTTCTCTCTTTAAGATAATGCCTGTACAGTTGGTGATTTATTACGATAATGCCTGTACAGTCAGTGATTTATTACGATAATACCTGTACAGTTGTAAATGATTTATTAAGATAATGCCTGTACAGTCAGTGATTTATTAAGATAATGCCTGTACAGTCGGTGATTTATTACGATAATGCCTGTACAGTCAGTGATTTATTACAATAATGCCTGTACAGTCAGTGATTTATTACGATAATGCCTGTACAGTCTGAATTATTACGATAATGCCTGTACAGTCTTTGATTTATTAAGATAATGCCTGTAGAGAGAGTGAATTATTACGATAATGCCTGTACAGTCGGTGATTTATTACGATAATGCCTGTACAGTCAGTGATTTATTACGATAATGCCTATACAGTCAGTGATTTATTACGATAATGCCTGTACAGTCAGTGATTTAAAGTGACTTAAATTCTGATGTGCTTGGATCATGACATTTGAAAATAAATAAGAAATTAAGATACATCAGTTTTGAATGATGATTTTATCTTCATTTCTGTCTCTCTGTTTCTCTCTCTGTCTCTCTCTCTCTCTCTCTCTCTCTCTCTCTCTCTCTCTCTCTCTCTCTCTCTCTCTCATTAAGGCTCTAAAAATCTCTCTCTCTCTCTCTCTCTCTCTCTCGCTCTCTTTTTTTCTTCAGTGTCTCTCTCCCCAGTGTTCAGTGTTCTCTCTCTTCTCACACACACACATTCTCTCTCTCTCTCTCTCTCTCTCTCTCTCTCTCTCTCTCTCTCTCTCTCTCTCTCTCTCTCTCTCTCTCTCTCTCCCTCCCCCCCCCCCCCTCCCCCCCCCCCCCCCCACACACACACACACACGCGCGCTGACATTCAACCATCTGACTAGCTTTACTGCATTGATTTCACGGCAACACGTGTTAGTGTGTGTGTCACTTCACTGAACCACAGCTGTTGTCACAATATCCACTTTTAAAAAAAGCAAAGATGTACTTTAAACACCCCTTCATGTTTACGACCCTCAATCTCACACTCTACCTCTTTCAGTTTCATGACAAAAAAACAACCCTAGGCTGATCCTAACCCTATCCCTGTTCCAGAGAATGGCAGAGTGTTTCTCCTCAGTGAAAAGAATTTTTATGCGAAATTTTCATATGCTACTGCATAGCCTTGGAAAAAAAATCTATTTTTTCCCCCAGAAAAACCTTGGTACCTGTTTACAATATCTCTCCTGACATTCCTTGCCAGCAGATGAGGCTAATGCTATTCCAAAAAGCTGGACATGTTTATAGTGCAGATGCCTTGCCGAAAATTCACTTACCCTTACTCTCAGTCAAGAAAACTTTAAAGGGGCACCATGACGGATGAGTTTTTACAAGAAACACGTCGAGATCACCAGGAAAACTCCCTTTACGGAGATCGCAACACTCACTTGGCTCTGGTTTCCTAGACGTCAAATCGTCAAATCGTCGATTCCTCCTTGGCGGAGGTGCTGGAAGTCAAATTCTTTTAGTGAAAGAGAAGGCATGTGGCTGAGTTGTTTAGACCAAATCACGAAATGTCCACAACACAAGCCTTTATTTACAGTTTTCCAAAAGGAGTTTCGCTCACAACAAAGGAAACAGCTCCATTTCTTTGTTACTGCACTACAAAGAAGAAAAAGTATCAACCACAATGAGTGGCCTCCACCCACCCCGTCCAACATGGCTTCTCTCTCCGACAAGGAGGAATCGCCGTTTTGACGGTTTGATTTCTAGGAAACGAGAGCAATGTGAGTGTTCCGATCCTTGAAAAGGTTGTCTTTCTGGTGATCTCGACGTGTTTCTTGCAATAACTCATCCGTCAGGGCAACCTGTTTCTTACCAATAATTTTTCTTTCTTTCGGAATTGTATTTATAAAGAGCATCGAAGACAGGTAACAGTGTATTACTATATGTATATGAAATTATTTTATTGTATTGTCTGGCTTGGAGGGGGGGGGGGGGGGGTATAGCAAAATGGATGGTTAAGATGAGAGAGAGGGGGGGGGGGGGAGGAGAGAGAGAGAGGAGAGAAGACCAGTGTATATGCTACCAAACAGCCTAAATGTTACAAAGAGTGACAACTTCGCAGCCTACACACCTTGCGAAGAATGAAGCCAACTTTCTCACTTCCCACCTGGAAGGTGAAAAGGTGGAAGATGGGAAGTGTTAGTGTTGTTGTTGTAGGCAAGTGAGCTCACAATGATCCCCACCTGTAGTGTAGGTGAAACGGTGGGAGTAAAAACAACAACCCCCGGCTTCAGTCAGCTGCGGAGTGCGAGCTCTCTGTATATATTCAGGCTCTTTGATGTTACTAAAAGGGCAGAGAGAAGAGTAAGGACTAGGTAGGTGTGGTCATTTGGCTGTGCGTCAAGAAGTAAGAGGTCTTGTTTCCTTGCTTCGTGATGAAATGGTGGGTGCTGTGTTTTGATGCGAAGTTGGGGGACTGAGAGAGAACGAATAAAAAGGTAGGTGATTGTTTGTGTGTGTGTGTGTGTCTGTGTGTGTGTGTGTGTGTGTGTGTGTGTGTGTGTGTGTGTGTGTGTGTGTGTGTGTGTGTGTGTGTGTGTGTGTGTGTGTGTGTGTGTGTGTGTGTATGTGTGTGTGTGTGTGTGTGTGTGTGTCTATGTGTGTGTGTCTGTGTGTGTGTGTACTGTGTGTGTGTGTGTGTCTGTGTGTGTGTCTGTCTGTGTGTGTACTGTGTGTGTGTCTGTGTGTGTGTGTGTGTGTGTGTGTGTGTGTGTGTGTGTGTGTGTGTGTGTGTGTGTGTGTGTGTGTGTGTGTGATTCAGATGCTTATCCTTGGTTTTGCTTCTATTTCTAACGCTTACAGCATAGGATTGTGCTTATCAATGCTATCCTTTTTGTCACGTTTTTTCATTATGATGCTTTTTTTCTATCTGCAGAAAGTGCTCTGTGCACACACACACACACACACACACACACACACACACACACACACACACACACACACACACACACACACACACACAAAGTAACACACAAAAGAAGAGCATTTAATTTTATTTTTTATTAAGCACAGCAAAGCCAGAAAATGGTTCCAAATACCTTACTTAATAAAATCACAGCAAACAGTGTTACACCCAAACCAAAATATCTTAAAATGGTATCACAGCCCAATTTTCACGTCTTGTTTTCAGACCAACAAAAGCATTTCAAAACGGTAGATTTAATAACAAACATCACATCAAAACAACCCCCAAAAAATCCAATTATTATTGAATAAACACCCAAACCAAAAATAATCTCGAAGCGCGTTTCTGAGTAATCTATTCACACTAAACAATGCCAAGTCCACACCAGAATTAAAACAAAGTAGCTATATTAAGCCATTAATATCACAGCAAGACAGTAAAAGACTTGATCATAAAAACACACACACAAAAACCAGCAATACGTTCAAATTAAACTGAAAACAAATCATGAAATAAACGGTTGAAATATATTTTAGATACTGTAATTGTTGTCAGTCGATTCCGACAATGACGGCCAGATAGCAGAGGGGGGCAGCTGCTATTCCGACGAGCTGGGCTACAATTTGTTTATAGTGGAGAAGCCTTGCCCAGGGTACATCCCCACTCTCTCGGCCAAAGGGATTTGAAGACGAGAGTTGGCGTTGGGGAAGGTCCCCAAAGGCCAACCAATCTCTTTTGCTGCTGTACTAGAGCCAGTGACACTATGATACCCCCCCCCCCCCCCACCCCTCTAGTTAGAGAGTCAGAGTCTTCCACGAAAAGCTAAGCTGTACCATGATATTCCAATTCTGTAGAAAATCATTGTCCACCAGTGATAAAAGCCATTTGAGCTATAGTAGCAGTAGTAGCAGTAGCAGTAGCAGTAATTGTAGTAGTAATTAGGACTAGAAGTGGGCCTCGCGGCCCTTTTACGCCCTTTCTCGTTTGTGACTTTGATTTGTTTCAAGGTGGCTTGCTTTCTACAGCTAAACTATAATGTTTAACAAAAATATGGAATGGACTTTTTCTTTTTTTTTATTCATCGAAAGTATTATACAAATTTGACATCATTGTGTCTTTGTCCAGAAGATTTTTGAATGTATTTATGTTAGGTGCAGCCTTAATGTTAGTTGACAAATTATTCCAGTATTGAACAAATCGGTTAAAAACTTGCGAATGTTAGTAACTGCTCGTCTTAAAAATAATTTCTCTGTACTATTTCGTGTCATATTTGTGATACTTTTAACAACAACGATTATAGGACAGATAATAGTCATTAAAACCATATCAAAACAGCATTCTTTCAAATCTTATTGAGTAAACATCAGAACTGAGTGACACATTATGTAATAAGCAACACTAAACTAATACACCGACACATTCAGGCGTTTCACACTACTTTCAAAGCTCATTCGGTTCGTAAATGTGTTCCTACTTGATCTTGTACCTGGGTGAATGAATGGGTGATAATGTTTTGTGTGACTGCGGGTGTATCCGTGAATGGAAGCGTCTTGAGTGTACAATAATTATGGAAAGGCGCTGTACAAGTGCTATCAATTATTATGTATTATTATTATTATTAAAATATAAAAACAATTATTTGAAAGAAAAAATATCAGAGAAAAGCAGCAATGTGTCAAGTCTGATTCGATAACCATCGACATCGTTTGAACCAGCTTGGTTTAAACAAATTTATTCATAAACAATCACATGACAAAGCAGCATCAGAATAAGGATCACAGAGCACAACGAGCTCAAAGCTTATACTAGGTGCTCAAAACATTTGAAGTACACAGTATTGGCTGCAACTAGTGAAGTTAGTACACTGGGTAAATGATGAAAGAAAGGGAACAGAAACAAAAGCATAACAACGTGGGAATACTAAGTGAAGGAGAACAAACAAATTCATAGACATATTCATGAACAACCAATCAAACATAGATACAGAAAAAGAAGAGGGAAAAAAAGAAGAGAGGTACACATGATAATTATGATAAGTACGACAAGTAGGGGCAAGATTATGTTAGTTAATTAGATACCAAATACATCATGTTTCAGCATCAAGCTGAACCAGCTTACATAATAATTAAAACAACACCAAAGCATCTTTCAAGCATCAATTAATGAACTCCAAATTTTAAAAAAAAATGTATATATAGTTTGCAACTCCTTATTTGATAGTCTAAACATGACTAATTCAAGTCTTGTTCGGTAAAAAAAAACAAAGTAGTTAGAAGAAGCATCTTTTATATAATCAAAAACACATCATCACGCCAACCCTTTTACATCTTCTTCGAAAAAATAAATAATTTGACAGGACATGTGGTGATGGGAGACCTAAATCAGTACGTTGTGTTACTTTAAAACAAAAGTTTATGTCGCTGTTTTTCTTTTTTAAATAATGATGGGTGGTGGTTGATGGTTTCGTCCCACGCGTGTTCTTTGTGGTCCAGCTGACTTCGGGTGTGTAAAAACAACTGCTGCAGTTGTGTTCAATGTGAAAAGCGCCAAGTCCCAAGTCTACTTGTTCTTCGTCTTCTTCTTCCAGTTGGTCACCAACATTGTTACTGATCTTTATTGTGACTAGGGAGAGAGGGGGCTCCCGAAAGAGAGAGAGAGAGAGAGGGGGGGGGGCGGGGAGAGAGAGAGAGAGAAAGAGAGCGAGACAGAGAGAGAGACAGAGGGAGAGAGACAGGCAGACAGAGACTGAGACAGAAAGAGAGGGCCCCCAAAAGAGAGAGAGAAAGAGAGCGAGAGACACACAGAGAGAGAAAGACAGATATATATAGAGAGAGACAGACAGAGGGAGAGAGAGAGACAGGCAGAGAGGGAGAGAGAGAGACAGAGGGAGAGAGACAGGCAGACAGAGAGACTGAGACAGAAAGAGAGGGTCCCCGAAAGAGAGAGAGAGAGAGGAGGGAGGGGTGATAGATAGACATAGCAGGGGATTGGCAAGGCAGGAGGTCTTGCCATAGGCCTACTGTTCCGGTTGTGACTGTCATCCTGAATCCATATCAATGGAATGGGATGGAGACGGCAGGATATAATGAAAACAGCTTTCAAATGTCATGTAAAAAAATAATGTCACTTCGAAGCAGTCAAATTTCCAAGTCTTATGCAAAACATTGAGATAATTGAAAGCACATCAAAACAACAATATTACTAAATCTTCTTGGGTGAAAACCACAGAATACAACCACAATGCGTGTAGGGTGTGAGAGAGAAATGTCAGTTCATGAGTGCTTATGACACAGCAAAGCAGCAATGCGTTCAACTTAAATTGAGTTAAAAATAAATAAATTGATACGGTCTACATGATAATGAAAACCACATCAAAACAGCAATATTTTCAGCTCTCATTTGCTAAACACCAAAAACACTTTGCTTAGCCAATGAAATAGCACCCAAACACCAACCCTTTCTTGATTATTACTCAATAAACACTCCCGGATAGCTTAACACACTCTATTTGATAATGTCTCAACAGCATGTTCAAATCTTTTCTGCAAATAGAAAACAAATACCACGCCATGCCTCATTTAATAATAATCACCTAAAAACACCATCCCTTTCATGTCTTTTCCACACTCGAGTAATTAAAAGTAACCGCGCCAAAGCAACAATACTTTTTGTCACTATTTATAGTTGTTTTATACTATTCATATACAATGTGGCGGTACCGTAGACGATGAGGTTTAACCGAGGCGTGGTTACCGCTACACCTATCTATATTGTTAAAAACTCGGGACTTTACTGGTGTTGCACTGCCTCCGGGCATTGCAGCCAGTATTGTTCCCACCATCTTTGTATTTACAAATGTCCCATATAAGTCTGTGACCGAGATAATGTAAAACACCATTTTTCATTCATTCAACAATACTTACAGAGTTAGCCTACATCTGTATTGTTAAAAAATCGGGACTTTCCTGGTGTTGCACTGCCTCCGAGCATTGCCTCCAGGATCGTTCCCACCATCTGTATATTTACTAATGTCCCATATATGTATGTTCAAGACCGGAGGACGTTAAGCAGAATTTCATTCAACAATGCTGAAGTAATTCAGTAAACACCACAATCAAACATTATGTTGAACGTTGTTGTGTTTTTTAAACAATAATCACGCCACAACAGAAAACCAAACAGCAACAAAGTATTATTTAGCAAACACCTGTATCCAAATCCAAAAGAATAGTTTGAACCACCATGTTTAAAACCAATGCTCAGCGAATCAACGATGCATTAACGTTTGATCGAGTCAAACACAAAATAGTTAGAAATACTTAGTTTGATATATTTAAAAAAACAAAAAAACAATATCACGTTCATGTCTTATTCAGGAAAGACCAAAACCAATCTATAACGCTTTGTTCAAAAATTAATATCAATGCAAAATAACATATACTCTACTTAGGGGGGGTTGCCTTAGTTTTTGAGCTATTGTTTCGCAACTGATTATACGGATGCAATGAAAGTTTAGGATCTGGTGCACAGATAACTGACGTAAATGTGTGCAAAACATGAAATGATTTGGTGCATCCATTTTGATTTTGCAGTTTTGTGAAGAATAGGAACTTAACGTTTGTTGATCTCTGTATGCATAATTAGGCATAGACATGAGTACAGATTATGACCAGATTTGTTGTTTTGCACATACACTTACGTTTGCTCCTGTAGACATCCGAAGGATTGTATGCTGAGCAATAAGATATAGGGACAATTTTGTAACTTCGTGGACTTTCAAAAGCCTATGCATTTCAAAAGTCCATGATTTTACAAAATGGTCCCTGTGTTTTATTGCTTAGTATAGAAGCCTTGATATGTCGGCATAAGACAATATGCGTACATGTGCAGACCAACACATCTAGTCGCCATATGTGCTCATTTTCGTGTCTAATAATTATGATACGCATACAGAGATCAACAAACGTTAAGTATCACTTTTTCATAAGAGCGCAGAACAAACATGGCTCGGTCAAATCCTTTGATATTTTACACAGTACTCCAGTCATGCATACATCAGACCCCAAACTTCCATTGCATTTGGGTAATTAATTTTGAAGCAATAGCACAACAAATGACGCAACCCCTAAGTTTAACCCTTTCACCGCCAGCCATATTTCAGCCAAACATTTCAATTAATTTTACCTGGGTAGAGAACAAAATCCATCTGCAGTACTGGTGATTCTTCTGTGACATATAAAATAAGGTCTACCCTTACTTCCCCAAAACTAAGACAATAGGCTCTTTGGATAATAGAACCCAATTTGATGCCTTTTAGTGACATAGGTGTTATAATCACTGTAGTGCTAAAATGCGACTTTGGCGGTGAAAGGGTTAACATCACAAAACAGCTGCTCAAAATGTGTCAAAATTGGGTATGTCCACCCAACCAGCAATAACTTTAACTCTGTGAGTAGCAGTTCCTCAGGGCTTTCTGGACACATTGAGGGGGTTCATGAGACATCGTGTAAAAGACTGGCCTTGCCAACAACAGTGGACACACCCAATTGTTACACTTTTTGTGTAGCCACGCTTTTGTTATTTTCAAATTTGGGGTGGTATTGTTTGTTGAGCTATTGTATCGAAACTAATCGCACGAATGCAATAACAATTTGAGATTTGGGTGCACAAATAAGTGAATTAGACATCTGCACATTTTAATATGATTTGAATGAGCTGTTCATTCTCTCTCTCTCTCTCTCTCTCTCTCTCTCTCTCTCTCTCTCTCTCTCTCTCTCTCTCTCTCTCTCTCTTTGATTGATTTCATTGATTTAATTTCAATTAATTAAATTATTATTTAGTTACTTATGTAGTTATTTATTTATTTATTTATTTATTTATCTATTTACCACTCATTCATTCTTTTTTCTTTTAATTGCTTGGTTCAACATAATTGATTGATTTTGTTTCAACTATTTAATTGAGTTATCATTTATTTGTGTTATTCATATTTATTGCTATCTTTTATTCTTCCCTATTGTAATCCCCATCCCCATGACATGGGCATCATGGCCTGGTTCAACCTTCCGAATCTCTCCCCCCCCTCCCCTCTCTCTCTTTCTCTCTCTCTCTCTCTCTCTCTCTCTCTCTCTCTCCTCTCTCTCTCTCTCTCTCTCTCTCTCTCTCTCTCTCTCTTGTGTTATCAAAACAATTCAGCATGTATATATTTTTTTATCTTACATGTACCCTTCCTCTTTCTCTCTCATTCTCTTTATCCATACTCTTTTGTCTGTTCGTCTGTCTGCCTACCTGTCTGTCTCTCCTATTTCTCTCTCTCTCTCTCTCTCTCTCTCTCTCTCTCTCTCTCTCTCTCCTCTCTCTCTCTCTCTCTCTCTCTCTCTCTCTCTCTCTCTCTCCCCTCTCTCTCTCTCTCTGTTTTGTCCTCCTTCCATCTCTCTCTCCTTCCTTTATTCCTTCTCCCTCAGCTTTCCGTTTATGTCTTTGCTGTCTCGCTCTACCATTTCTTTCTCTACCCCCCCCCCCCTCTCATTCCTTTCTTCTTTACTCCCCCTCCCCCTCCTATTCTTCTTATATTTTCTTACTTCATGTTTTGTTTTGTTCCTAGATACTCACTTATTTTCGGTCCCTCCACATCCCATTTCTTAAGTATTTATGAATAATGCTGAATTTATTATGTGTCTGTTTATATTGATAATGTGCCTGCTTTGATGATAATGTGTGTTCGTTTTCTTTGCTTTGCATGCCTTTCTTATTTATTGAATTCTTTGCTTTGATTTTGTTTTCCTTTTTTTTTTTGTGAGGACTGGATGAAAAAAAGTATTTATACTTACTCTATTATCCTCAGAAAATAAAAGTTATTTTTATTCTCTCTCTCTCTCTCTCTCTCTCTCTCTCTCTCTCTCTCTCTCTCTCTCTCTCATCTCTCTCTCTTCTCTCTCTCTCGCTCTCTCTCTCTCTCATCTCCTGTTCTTTTTTTTTGACAGATGTGGACTGGATAATGTCAATATTTTATAACCTTCCGCTTTCACACTCGGGGTGGTGGGGGTGGGGGGTGGGGGGTTACAAAGGTTGAGCTGTAATAATGACGTTCATGATGATGAAGAACTGGTCCTTAAAATGCATGGTGTGCTTGTAGGTGTCGTCCTCTCCACCATTGTTGATGTGTACTGTGTGGGTGGAGGGTCATAAAGGCGAACTTGGCACATTCTTTTTCAAGAATGATGCTTTGTTTGTCTCACTTTGGTTCTGACCCACGCACTGCTAGATGATTGGTATCATAATCAACTTTGGTGGAGGGGAGTTAATTAGAAAGTGAGTATTCACCCGCATTGGAGTTCAATGTGGGATGGGATGGATATACCATGCCAGAGATGGGATGATAGGGGATAAACATTGTTGATCTTTTGAAGCTCGTATACTGTTCAGTCCTTTAGGGTGCAGTGTTTGTAGTCTTTCCATCCAGTAACCCTCCCGTTGGCGTATTTGTGTAGGGTCCACCTGGTCCACAAGGATACATCGTAGGTTGCTCGTTGTGTGGTCCAGCTGGTTGAAGTGCTGCTTCAGTTGGGGACATTTAGGTTTTGTGACTGGGGTCTGGATCGTCCGCTGGTGTTGTTTAAATCGTTTCTTCGCTTCCTGTTCCGTTCTCCCTATGTATTGTGAGTATATGCATTTGTCGCACCACAGGAGATAGATGACGTTTTTACTGGTGCATGACAAACTCTTCTGGATCAGGACTGCTTCCCCGGTCTTGTGACTCTTCACTTTGATGTCGCTCACCAGATGGTTCAGACAAAAGTTACACTCGGTCTGGCAGGGGTAGGAGCCAAAGCGTCGTTGAGTGCCGTAATAATTTGGGATGGAGACAGCAGGGCAAACCAAACCAATTAAGTTGCTGATATATGGCTGTGCGGTGCCAGGCACGAGGAGAAACATCGAACGGTATTCATCTGTTTTTCTCAAAAGCTCGTCAACAAAAGTGGGCAGCAGAATTCTCCCTCCAATCAAGACTTCAAGGCAGGCTGCTTCTATGTATGTTAAATAGCTACTCACACGCATTGACACCGTTTTCAAACTCGTCAGACTCTGGTCACGAGCTGTGTTGAGACCTTCACAAGCTGTGTTTAACAGGAATGTGTAGCGCAGGTCAATGTCCTCCTCTATTGTTCTCCTCTCCAACTCCAGCTTCTCCTTCTTTGTGGCAATTTTCCTCAGCACTGCCTTGACCATCATTTGCTGCTGGATCGGGGAGAGGGCAGAAAAGACCATCACTGGTCGTGATTTGCACAGCTTGTCGTGGGCTCCACGGCATTGTCCACAGCAATGATTGATGCAGTTGAGGCAGAACATTTGTGCTGGGTTCGGCATCTGCCCCTCCCGGCACAGATCACAGGACGGGACAGCGGGTGCTGGATGTCCTACACCTTGTTGATGTTGCCCTCCTCCTTGAGGGTTGGCATATATCTAATAAACATATAATGTATCACATGTAGTGTGTCCCACATGGCCGAAAGGCTGAAGAGGGCGTAAAACCCTATTATCACTGTATTACATGTGGGGGGGGAGGGGGGGGAGGGGGGATTATGTTTGTGAGATTGGGTGCAGGCATGTGAGTGTGTGCATGTATGTGTGTATATCTGTATATGCATGTGAGTATCTATTATTATGAATGGATAAACCTACACTGTAGAAACAGCTAACAAAACCAAGCAACAACAATAACAAAAATATTAAAAACAAAAACAGCGCCTCCCTCCTTCCCTCTTCCTCCCCCCATCATTTCCCTTCCTCTTCAATGATTTTTTTATTTTTAATTATAAATAATTACAAATGGGACTGGATTCTAAGCTAACGAAGTATGAAGAATACATTGGAATTACTGGCATGCCTGACATCAATTGTTTATGTTCATAACATGGTGCCTATTCCATGCCACTCCCTTTCAAAGTACATAAGGAAGAGCCTCCCTAACAGAATCACTCACCAAGTAAATATATTCTCTCGCCTACATTAGCCTGCTCTTTGTTTCCTTCTGGAATACATATTCGCTACAGTCGTGCATCCGGCCTCAGAAAGATTAGATTGATTGGTGTTTGACTGTGTGAAACGGAAGGAGATGGGCATAATGCTACTTGTTTGCCATTAGTTCTGCATGTAAAGCGAAACTTAAGCAGATCGAATGAAACAGGTTCATGCAACGTGTATGTTTGGAAGACAGTCTCTGGTCCTTCACTATCTGCCCCCAACCCCAACCCCTCTCACTGCATGTCCATTAGCCTATTAAACAGGTTCGGCAAAAATGGTGGGACGATATTGGTGGATTTTTGTTTTTTGCATTAGACTATTGGTTCTCTACAATTCTCTGTCTGTCTCTCACTCCCTGTCTCTGTCTCTCATCATCTGTCTCTGTCTCTCACTCTCTCACACAGATTGTAAAAATAGGCTTCGCCTAATCTTCACCTTTGCAAAATAGTTTCCAGTGTTCAGTGTTCTATTTGTCTCTCTGTCTCTGTCTCTGTCTGTCTCTCTCTCTCTCTCTCTCTCTCTCTCTCTCTCTCTCTCTCTCTCTCTCTCTCTCTCTCTCTCTCTCTCTCTCTCTCTCTCTCTCTCTCTCTCTCTCTCTCTCTCTCTCTCTCTCTCTCTCTCTCTCTCTCTCTCTCTCTCTCTCTCTCTCTCTCTCTCTCTCTCTCTCTCTCTCTCTCTCTCTCTCTCTCTCTCTCTCTCTCTCTGTCGTTGTTTATTATGTTGTTTACAATAATTGCTCATGTTTTTATCTTTTTGTGTGGCTGTGTTCAATAATGAGAGATGGAGCATTTGGGTGGGTGGGTGACGGTGAGGGATAGGAATGTTTGTTCATATATGTTTTTAATATAATATTGTTTAGTAAAAATTGTAATGCGCTTAGAGTTTTGATGAAAAAGCGCTATAGAAATGTACATAATAAATAAATAAATAGGAGCAACGTCATTAGCTTAGTGATAAGTAACGACTGTTAACGCACGAATCATCATTTGAATGCATCATCTGACCCCCTTCATGAGATTTAAAAGGGTAAATCACACGCATGGTTTGACATTCTAGGGGGTGATTCGAAAGGTCTAGTGCGTAAATACGCACAATCTTTACGTTTTCAGAATCCTTGTTACCTGGTCAGGTGGCCCGCCCTGTTGCGCCATCGTCTGAAGCGGGTACCGGACGACAGGAAAGTTTTGACAATCTTTCTTCTTCTTCTTCTGCCAGTAATGTCCACCTGCACAAACGCGCACACATTCAGAGAAGCCCTAAAAGGAGGGGAGGGGAACGGCCGAATGGAACACAACATCAAATGAACAAAATCGAAATTAATATCAAAGCATAATAATAATATATTAAAGAAATTTATATAGCACGCGTTCTAGGTGTGCTACTCATGGCGCTTTACAAAAACTAAGAATCGCCCCACATACAAAATTACAGACATATAAAACATACTCAGACGCGGTCGCATACCCACCCTCACCCTCACGCTGTGACATATTCATAGACATAAAAACATGCATCTACGCATAACACACAAACGCACATACACACACGCACACACACACACACGCACACACACACACACGCACACGCACACACACGCACACGCACACACACACGCGCGCGCGCGCACGCACAAAAGTACCCAAACTAGTTGTCATAGAAATAAGAACACAATATTACATAAAAAATAAACCTTTCTGCAGCTTCGATCTCCGTGTGGTCTATGTTTGCATTCTGTTCACTGGGATTCAATTAAATGGAAATCTACCGATCCCAGGGATCGGGTCTAGACTGCTAGGTTAGTCGTTGCGAAGTTCTGCCTCGGGCAACAGGGCCAAAAGAACGGTTGAACCGTTTCTATCGCGAGCAGCGATGAGAATGATGGCGTTCGCCTCGCGTGAACGCTTTGTCTATGCCTGTTGTGGGTTTACGCCCCCTCTGAGTAGGATTCTAAGAATGGATCTGGAAACTTCCATTCGGTCGTAAGCATAATACCTTTAATGTGCACAGCATACATCATTAGGTCTACCATTTTATATGATTAAAGGGCATACTTATGTCACCGTTCCATGCAGCTTGCAGTCTTTAATTGCAAGTCACCCCAAGTGACAAGTGCGGCTGGGTTTGGGATAATGAGCATGCCGTGGTACAAGATCTGGCACTGGTCCTACTGAAGATAGAAAGAAGAGTGGATAATTGCATGGATTTAAAGGGGCACCCTGATGGATGAGTTTTTGCAAGAAACACGTCCAGATCACCAGGAAAACACCCTTTACAGAGATTGCAACACTCGCTTTGCTCTGGTTTTCCAGAAATCAAGCCGTCAAATCGGCGATTCCTCCTTTACGAAGGTGCTGGAAGTCAAATTCTTTCACCCAAAGACAAGGCGTGTATCGTCTCTTTTCTAATGACCGCATGCGTTTAGACCAAATCGTGTGCACGAACTTTTCGCAATACAAGCCTTTTTATTTTTTATTTTTTAAAATTTTATGCAGTTTATGTAAAGGAGTTTCGCTCACAACAAAGGAAATAGCTCCATTTTTTTTTTTTTTTTACTGCACTACAAAATAATAAAACGCTTCAACCACAATGAGTGACCTTCACCCACCCCATCCAAAATGGCTACTCTCTCCTGCATCTCCGCCAAGGAGGAATCGCCGTTTTGACGGTTTGATTTCTAAGAAACCAGAGCAAAGTGAGTGTTCCGATCCTTGAAAAGGCTGTCTTTCTGTTGATCTCGACGTGTTTCTTGCAAAAAGTCATCCGTCAGAGTCCACCTTTAAAAGAAGGTGTGATTAGATTAGATTAGACCCCTTACTCAAATAGCTTTTATCATTGGTTCACATTGACCTGCTGCTGTCTGGATCACCCCTTCTGTCTGGAACTCCCTACCATATGAACTTCGTTCTGCTAAATCTGTCCAATCTTTCAAAACCGCTCTTAAAACTCACCTCTTCCGGCAATACCTCTGATTTCTTTTGTCCTGTTTCCTGCCTTAAAACTGTGTTCCGCACAGTGTGTGTGGGTGTGTGCGCGCGCGTGGTTGTGTGCGTGCGTGCGTGTTGTGGCTATGTGCATGTTTTTGATAGTTAATATTATAGTAGCTTATGATTTATGTATTTATTTAAATAATTGTGAAGCGCCTGAGCTCATGAAGGAAAGGGCGCTCTATAAATGTTGATTATTATTATTATTATTACTCAGGCTAACTGTACCATAAGAGCTGTAAAATAACTGTTTTTCTGCGGTAGCGAGACCCCATTGCACGAGTTATTATTATTTGTGACTGACCACGACTATCAAACTGAAGGGCCTGCCACACTGCATTCGATTCCCTGTCAATGCGATGCGACTGTGACGATGCGAGTCATGATTCGCACGATGTATCGTGTATTGGGTCTGCTTGAGTACAGAGAGAAAGTAGTAGAATCATTTTTTAGACGAACGTATTTCACGTGAATCATGACTCGCATCGTCACAATCGCATCGCATTGACAGCGAATCGTATGTAGTGTAGCAGACCCTTTAGTTGAACATGCACTGGATCTTAAGCGCTTCAGCTAACAGGGTTACTTGGCCTTTGGGGACCTGCCCAAGCACCAGCTCTTCTACAGTCCTTTTGACCAACTGCTCCTTTGCCCTGGTCCATAAACGAAAATAAATTTACTGGAGTTCTTTTCTTAGATTTTGAAAAAGCATTTGATGTAATCAACCACACACTTTTTTTGCGCACATTAAAACTCTATAATCTATCTCCTGAATTCATTCAAATGATGTCATCATTTCCGTTCAATCCTAAACAGCTAGTAATGGTAAACAACAAAACAGCAACATCTCTACCTGTCAGGCATGGTGTTCCACAGGGTTCTGTTTTAGGTCCTATTCTATTTTATATCTATGTTATTGACTTGCCATGCCATATTGATTGCAATAGTGAAATGTTTGCAGATGATACATCCATACACGATAGTGATTTTGATCCATTGACGTTACAAGCTACACTACAAGGTAATATTAATAAAGTCATCACCTAGACACATCTTAATCACATGTCATTAAATGCAGTCAAAACAAAATGTATTATGTATGCGCACGGCAAAAAAGACAAAAAAATGAAATATCCCTTTCAACCACTATTCATAGAAAACAAAAAGATTGAGGAAGTCTATTCACACAAAATGTTAGGCGTAATAATTGATAAGGATCTAACTTGGACTGAACATACAACATCTCTTGGGAAAATATTTCCAAGAAATTATTTCAACTAAGTATAATATTAAAAAAATTCTTAGATACTCATTCGCGTAAGTTATTTTTAGCACACATATTCTTTCGATAATTGACTTATGCATCAAGTATATGCGACAACTGTAGTGATACAAATTTGAAACAAATCAACCGTATGTATAAAAAAAGCTGTCAAATTGATTTTGTTAAAATCTAGCTCACTGACTATCAAAGAGTATAAAGAACATTATTTATTAACTTTACGTGACAGACTGTTGTTCAATAAAGCACTACTTATGCACAATATCATAAACGGAAATGCTCCGAAAAAGCTAATAGATTCATTCAAAGTCAATCCTCACAGACATAATCATTTATTACATGTTCCTAGACCTAGAAATAACCTCTACAAATCTAGGTTCCTATACAGAAAAACAGAAAAATCGATAATAGTCTACAGTAAAATACAAGTTAAATGTGATCAGAGAGCGCGCGCATGCGCGCACGTGTGTGTGTGTGTGTGTGTGTGTGTGTGTGTGTGTGTGTGCGTGTGCGTGTGCGTGTGTGTGTGTGTGTGTGTGCGTGCGCGCGTGCGCGTCTGTGTGTGTGTGTGTGTGTGTGTGTGTGTGTGTGTGTGTGTGTGTGTGTGTGTGTGTGTGTGTGAGTGTGAATCAGAATCAGAATCAGAATCAATGTTTATTGCCCTTTAAAACCAATACAAGGTTTTATATGACACTAATACATATTATAACAATAACGGTAATAATAACAGTATAAAGCTTTATTTACGTAACATTTTTGTTAAATACTTCTTTTTTTCTCTTTCTTTGTAGGCTACTGGTTGCGCTACTGCTTGAGGCAATGATGGACTTAGCGGGCTCTTTTGACCACCAGGTGGCATAACGCTCGAGTGGGGCTAATCCTCTCTATGTTCTTAGTTGGAGATAAAGAAAGAGACAGAGAGAGGGAGGAGTCCCACCCTCTCTCTCTCTCTCTCTCTCTCTCTCTCTCTCTCTCTCTCTCTCTCTCTCTCTCTCTCTCTCTCTCCTCTCTCTCTCTCTCTCTCTCACTT
>CM065710.1:34944815-34949815 GCA_017654935.2 Phymorhynchus buccinoides | reverse complement strand
ATAAAGAACAAAATAAAGATAAGGTTGTGCAACCTTGAACCTTGACTCAGTCACACTCTTCAAACTAAAGAAGACTCTCACTCTCCACTGAAACTTTAACGTTGTCATTTTCTCAAAAAAACATAAGATGATAGAGGGTTAAAGTTAGCAGGATACTTGATTTTGACGTGAGCCTTCAAGTCATGGCGATCAAAGCAGTCAGATACATCGGTAAGGAACAAAAGAAAGAAAATCATTTGTTGTAACTGTTGTGTTGTACCGAGTAGGAGATACATACTGGAAAGAAGACTCTCCATTAGATATACAAAAACGCTCTTTAAAAAGAAACACAAGACTTCAGGTGTGTACAAATAGGTACATTTTAACGTCGTTAGCTTATATTTTCTGTAACAAATGGATGTACCGAGTGTGTGCGTTGACGGCCCGGTTGTTTAGCTTTTATTTGCGCCTTTGAGTAACGGTTGTTCGTGTTCATTTGCCCATCATCTCTGCGCACAACTTAGCCTACTGCACTTCCGGCAACAAGGCCTAGGCCTAGAGTCCATGCCTTACCTCATAATCAAGACGACGTACTTAACATTTAGCCCACATTCATTTCAGTCTTGAAAAAAAATATACGGAAAATCCAGGGTTCGTCGATTTCACTGCCTTCGACGTACGAATCCTTTGTTAGTCCTAGACGATTGATCACCATGAGCAAAGACTGTACAGGGGAAGATAAACATGGATGAGCTTGCTGGCTGTGACCTTGACCTTTGCTTTGTGGCAGAGGGGGGGGGGGGGGAATTAACGAAACGAAAATAAAATATTAGGACTAATATAAAATATCTTACAGAAATGTAGATGATGTGGAACACGTTTTCATCGCATGAACGATCAGTTTAAAACAGTAACAGATCACGCAACTTCAATTATTAATTTTCTAAGAGTAAGAGGCTTAGACCCACAGGCAAAGACTAGGCCTACTACAGGTGTTCGTAGGTGATTGGTCACTATGTTTTTTCTGAAAGCTTGGTCAATATGCTTTTCAATTTTACTTGTTTGCCAAAAATAAAAATAGGGCTCCACTGTTACATGCGCATACATATAATTAAATTTTAAAGAAAAATAATTTTAATTTACACAGTAAAATAAAAATTAATTCTGTTTTCAGATGCACAAGTGTCTACATAACAGTATTCTCTCTATACAGGCATGGGAATTGTCATGGGAATTCCCATGCCTGCTATAGTAATAAAAATCAGACGTGAGCCTTGCAGGCTTTGCCTCTTGTTACAATGGCAATCACTCCTTTCTTAGCTCTCTCAGCAAGATCTGACATAGTATAGACAAAACTCAGTCTTGTAGACAAAAATATACCCAGATATTTGTACATATTTACAATTTCAAGTTCCTTTCCATTAAAATACCATCTCTCATTTACAGCATGGTACCCACCATTCCGAAAAATGACTATGTTTGATTTCTCCAAATTCACAGTAAGG
Organism: Phymorhynchus buccinoides; assembly: GCA_017654935.2. Lineage (NCBI taxonomy): Eukaryota > Metazoa > Mollusca > Gastropoda > Neogastropoda > Raphitomidae > Phymorhynchus > Phymorhynchus buccinoides. The sequence goes on along the minus strand of CM065710.1, from coordinate 34,948,331 downwards.
CCAAGACGTTTGGCTGTATCAGCAAGGATATTAAGCTGTGTCTGGAGACCAACAATACTGTCAGATACCAATGCAATGTCATCAGCAAATAACAATAATAGTATTTGAATCAAATCAGGCGATAATTGAATGCCATGCCGGCCAAAATTAGTTACATCTTTTGTAAGTTCGTTAATGAACAAAGAAAATAAAACTGGTGAACATACTTCTCCTTGTTTCAAGCCTTGGGGGCACATAAAAACATCAGTTAAATCCCCATCAGCTCGCACTCTCGCTCTTACAACACTATACATGGACTTTAAAGCTTTCAATATTTTACCTTGCAAACCATTCTTCAATAAAACTGACCAAAGTTTTCCTCTACACACAGTATCAAAAGCTTTGCGAAAGTCTATGAATGCTACGTATAATTTTCTATGTCTTAGGAGTTGTTTTTGGGCCATAGCATACAGAGTAAAAATGTGATCTGCTGTACAATAATTTTCTCTAAACCCAGCTTGTTCATCACCAATAAGTTTATTCGCCTCAATCCATTTAGAAATGCGCTTATTCAAAACAAAGCTGTACAGTTTACTACAAATGTCGAGAAGAGAGATTCCTCTGTAATTATCTGGAATGTTTAAATCTCCCTTTTTATGCAGAGGTTGAATAATCGACAATGACCACTCATCTGGAAACAAGCCATGGTCAAAAATGTAATTAAAGAATGCAATTAAAAAGGGCAAGATCTGTTCCAAACTATGTTTATAAAATTCCCCAATAAGACCATCAGGACCTGCTGCTTTTCTAGGTTTTAAAGCTTTCAATGCAGCTCTGATTTCTTCAGCAGTTATTGGTTCATTCAATTTTTCATGATTAATAACGTTTACATTGCTATAAGCGTCACCATTACCAATGCTATCATCATTTTCAAAAACATCATCATCAAATAAACCATTTTGAACATCATTAGCACCATCATCCACATTGTTAAAAACACTACTAAAATGATCAAACCATTCATTTCTTGTAATTATACACTGTCCACTGGCTCTAGTGTGACGTAAGTGTCCCGCGCGACCCGCTTTCTTTATTCCTTATCTACACCCCCCCCCCCCCTTCTCCTCTCCCCCCCCCCCCCCCCTCTCTCCTTTTCATTTCTCGACCAACCGCCACGTTAATTACACCCCCCCACACCCCACCCCCCCCCCCCCCCCCCCCCCCCCCCCCCCCCACCCCCCCCCCCCCCCCCCCCCCCACCCCCCCCCACCCCCCCCCCCCCCCCCCGCCCCACCCCCCCCCCCCCGCCCCCCTCACCTCCCTCCCCCCCCCCCCCCTTTCCTTTTCCCCGCCCACGTACCCCCCCCCCCTGCCGCCGCCAACCCCCCCCCCCCCCCCCACCCCCCCACCCCCCCCGATCCCCCCACTACTATTAAAATGATCACCAACAACCATTTCCCCCCCCGCCACCCCTACTCTTTATTCCTCCCCCCCCCCCACCCCCCCCCCCCCCCCCCCCCCCCCCCCCCCCCCCCACCCCACCACCCCCCCCCCCCCCCCCCCCCCCCCTCCCCACTTACCCCAATTCCACGACCCCCTGTACTTAAAAACCTTCAAACGAACGCCGACTAAGGCAATTATCTCTTTGAACCCCGATCTACTTACCCATCACAAGAAAGTGACAACCACGGTCATCTCCCTTTGAAGACGGTTTTGCCTTTCCAATCACAAGGTTAGGAATGTCGGGAATGTGATAATGCTGTAACCAGCGCGTGATTGTTCTGTACATTTAGAACATCATCTTGTGACGTGTCAATTGCTATAAACCAATGACAGGCTTTCATTGTTTTGAAAGTGAAGGCTATAATTGGAGTAGTGAGAAAAAGTTTTCACACAAGACGCTGAAACGTAGCTAGAGCAACACTCACAACCAGTCATCATAAGCCCACTAGTAAGTATTATTGATGGCAGGTGATTGAGATCTGGTTTGTTTGACCCTAGTTTTGATCTAGATCCTATGTTCAATGATGAATAAGGAGTAGATAGATATGTTATTGAAAAGAAGTGGTAAACATTCTATTCTATTTATGTGCACTGATTATTTGTGTGTGTGTGTTTTTGACTTGAACACTTTTGGTACCAGAACCGGAGTTTATGCCTACTAACCCTTTTGTCTATTTTTAGTAGGAAACCTATGGGCCGCAATCTTGCACTTTATGATACCATTCCTTTCCAGGTGTTGGATGGAGAGTGATGTTGGTCTTGATCACCTTTTATGTTTTACTGATCTCAGTTTGTTAACTGAAATTCAGTTTATTTATTAACTAGTGCTATTGTACAAGGGAAGCCTTCTAGCCGGTTGGGATTCATCGGGGGCAGGAAGATTGCCCCTGCCTCACAAGCACCAAGACGGGAAAGACGCCCCGCACCCAGAATCCGTGAGGAGACCACGCCTGAATCGTGCCATCCCGCGAAGCCGTAACCGGAACGACTGGGAGCTACTCTCACCTGATGAGCCAGCCCAGCCACCCCAGCACTCGCCGATCATTACGGAGGAACTTGCCAAGAGCTAAGTTTATGAAACCGCGCCAATCAATTGAACTTTCCTACGGACACTGAAGATAATTAGTAACCCTTCCGGCATGGGGCGAACCTTATAGAAAGACAAAAGTCTTGTGAATCCTTTCGGATTTCATTGGTTTTTTATCCACATTTTGTTTTGGCGCCCTTGAGCTGCTTTATTATTATTGTTGCATAATCTTATGCAGATTTTGGGAGTAAATAAAATACAAGTGTCAAATAATCCTGAACCCTTTGGTCAGACTGATGAGAGTGGGAGTCTTGTAATTTCATGTAAAACCCTACTTCTCTCTGTCTGCCATTTAGAGCAATTCAACCACTTGTATTTCTTACAATCATACGAGCCAGAACCCGGGCACAAATATAAATTTATTAGATGAAAAGGGGCCGGGAAAGTTGCTCATCTCCCATACCCTAGAGAAGTGGGCTAAAGGCAAATTTTCTAAAGTCTTCCCTAGGGACTTAGCCTTTTAACCCATTACCTCGTCACATCTAGGAGAAACTGAACGCACAGTGTCCCAAAACTTCTTAGGATTATTTACATTGTTTTGCAATGAATACAAGATATTATGTGTGTGCGTTTTCCTTTTAAGATCTAGCAAGTCCTTATACTCTTTTCGTTTTTCACAGTAAGCCATCCTATCAGTGTCCAGGTGGGATCTACCAGACTGATGCAGTTTCCTGCGTAAAAGTGTTCTTGCTTGCTTACATTCAAGATCAAACCATACTTTTGTCTTTTCTGACCCAACATGAATAGTTTTTTTCATGCACTCACCAGCGTGAACAAAACACTCATTAAATGTGCTGAGTGCTAAGTTGATATCAACCTGAATGAGTGATATAGCTTCCTCAAGAGTAGTCTTTACACATTCGTCTTGCATAATATGATAGAACATGTCATGCTTATTATCGTCCCATACATATTTGTTAACTGGCACAGCTTTCTGAATAGTGTCT
>CM065710.1:34893531-34906031 GCA_017654935.2 Phymorhynchus buccinoides | reverse complement strand
TGTTTTTTCTTATGTGCACCTGGCTGCAATTTCTCTGTTATGAGATAATAAAGATGATTTGATTTGATCTGTGTGTGTGTCAGTGTATGTGTGAGTATGTGAGGTTGTCTCTGTGTGTGTGTGTGTGTGTGTGTGGGGGGGGGGGGTATAATGTATTGTGTGTAGCAATAACTATAACAATAATAGTGTAATCAGTTTTTGCAGGCCATCTGGCCCACGTGAACAAGAGGACTGAACAGCACAATGTGTAGCATGCAAGAGGTGAGACGAAAACAAAAGCAAAACTAAATTGATTGCTTCATGGCGGACTCGCATGTCTCGAGGGTTAGCGTGTGTGTGTGTGTGTGTGTGTGTGTGTGTGTGTGCGTGCGTGTGTGTGTGCATGCGTGCGTGTGCGGGCGTGTGTGCATGCGCCGCATGTGTGTGAGAGAGAGAGGTCATTTGAACTTTTTATTCTGTTAGGCTCGACATAATTCAGTTCCACTACTAGTCTATTATCACTCACACACCCTACACAAATTTGGTATTTAATTATTTTAGCTTATACCACATCCTAAATTTGACGCATGAAACTGAAACTGAGAGTGTGGAAACAATACTAACTAGGCCTACATCTTATAAGCCTACTGCTAGGCCTAGGCAAAACTAGCTAAGGCATACATTCCTTTCCAACACACACACACTCACACACTGCCTCTAACCATGGACACTACACATTAGTATATAGAATCCGTGCTCTAACACACATGAACGAAACGAAAATAAAATATTAGCCCTAAAGTATCTTATAGAAATGCAGATGATGTGGAACAAGTTTTAATCGCATGAACAACAGTTTAAAACAGTAACAGATCAGGAGTAGGGCCTTCCGAATTCCGCAACTTCAATTATACATTTTCCTAGAGGCTATGCTTAGGCCTCTTTTTTTCTCTGCGTATGAACACAATTCAAGAGTCACTGCCAGTGTCACGATAAATAAGTAGTCGTATGAAATATTTACCTCTGCGCATGCGCATTAGAATAGTTACTTATGTCACGTGATTACTACTAACCCTAACCCTATCCCTATCCCTAACGAAGTTGAAACAACGGAAAGAACCAAGAAATAGAGCAGGAGGGTGTAAATCTACATATTTGCAGAGAAATCGATGTACAAAGCCATGCACTTAGTTTCGTAATGATTCACAATGGCGGACAAACAAACGATTCTGATTGGCTGCGCGGCTAGAGGTAAAAATCTCATAGAGGTAAAAATAAACCGCCACACCAGGCAAGTGGTTTATATTCTATAGGCCCCTACTAAGTCTATATATTTCGACGTATACCAACCAGAACCTGAATTAGTCAAATTATTGATTTGACATCAGCTTACTGCAGCTAAATTTGCGTGTCTACATTTTCCGGTGGACGCATTTCTCAGGGCAAATAGACCTTCGGTTGTTTGTGGACGAAGGATGTCCCGATGAAGGTATGTAGATATAGGGCCATTTGTAGGCCTCGCGGCCCTTTTATGCATGTTCTTCTTACGATTGGGGATGTTTATCCTGCCCCACGCCCAAAGTCTTCGTTTAGACTGCTAGGCGCACAGGAGATGCATGCTTTATGAGTTCGTGTGATCCATTCAACACCGGCAACACCCTGTAGGGGCGTGGACTTCCGGGTTTTTTTTCAATTGTGACGTAATCATCTAATGAATGGACTCGATAAACCCAAATAAATGAGAATATTTATTGGCATGGCATCATGTTGTGGACCGATCAACGGGACCAGGCTGGCTGGGTTATTCTCTTGCTTAGCGTGGCATACGTTGCGGACCGATCAGCGGGACTTGGCTGGCTGGGCCAAGCTTTCTATTTTTTCTTCTTTTTCTCCTGTCCACTTTCTTCTTCTGCTCCTTTATAACTCCTTCAAAAAGAATCCAAAATTGGGTCTTATAGTTGGAGGGGTCTTGTATTTTTATTACAATTTATACAAAGGAGGTAATTTTAATACTTAGAAAGAAGGGCAATATTTCAGAGAAGTAGGTCATATGTGGGAGGGAGTCTTATAATGGGAAATGTTATAAAGGAGGTTCTATTGTACTTAATTGTACATTTGTTAATGGTTTAGGCTTTAAGTAAACAGTTTCTGTCTGGCTTTGAATAAGTAAAGTTTAACTCTACTGTAGTGTTAAACTTAAATTTCATCATATTATTTTGACAGTATTGGTGACTGGGGAGCTCTGACTGGAGGTGGAACATCAGTGCGACTGGGACTCTACGAGGCTTCAGGAGATAGCTGTCTGCTGTAGATCTAGCGATTCTCATTTGGTTAGGTGAGTGCTAACATTTGCACGCACAGGGTTCTGTTAACCGAAAATTCTGTGCTTGACAGGTAAACAAAAATGGGCAAGCAAATTTGAAACTGTCCGTTACCGGGATGGACAATATCAGGGAAGGGTGGGAGAGTGTGTTCAGCAAAGCAACATTAGGCCTAGCCTACTCTACTTAGGCCTGGTTATTTTTTATTATTTTTGCTCTAAGTCCATTTTTGGCCCTCTTTTCCTCCAACCCCTACTCTATTTTTAAAAAGTAAAAGCCCATTGTGATGATAGCTTAAAGGGATGGGAGTATGCCTAGGACGTGGTGTTAATTAGTGAGATGACCTTTGGCTCCCATTACCCGATTCCTGTAGTGTTAAGTGTAACACGCAGAGAACGGGTTAAAGGGATTCTGGCTCAGACTATTTACATCCCCATTTTTTCAAGAAATTCCCGGGCAAACAGCACTAATTTTTGCTAAAATAAAACTGGTTCTAAGTGTCCAGTTTTACTCTTTTTACCATAAAAAAAAAAGTTAAAAGAGATTAAAAAAAATTAAATCAAAACTTAAAAATAAATCTTAAAAAAAATTTTTTTTTTTTTTTTAAAAAATAAAAAAAAAAAAAAAAAAAAAAAACGATTGTGGTTTGGTCTAAATAACACAGAATAGGGAAATTCCGATTGAGTCAGCAATAGCTAACTGTCTAAAATAAAACAGAACGGGGGAAATCTGATTAAGTCAAGTATTTTTCTGTGACACTCACACACACACACACACACACACACACACACACACACACACACACACACACACACACACACACACACACACACACACACACACACACACACACACACACACTTTCTTTGGTTCAGTGACAATGGTGCAATCTCATAATCACGTGACTGGCAAACATCAGCTACTAAAATTAGCCTTTACTATCTATGATCTTTTAGGCACACACGCAGTCAGGTTCTATTTTAGACAAGCAAACAGGGGATATAACTCAAAGCTTTTGTTGGAATTACACCTAATGCTTTAAAATCGGTTTGTTTTATAAACTGTTGTAGAAAACCAAATAAAGACATTATTGTTTAGCTGTTGTACTATTTGATTAAAACCTTAAAAAGAATTTTAAATAATAGTAAGTTAAATGCGTGCACACACAACCCCCCCCCCCCCACCACCACCACCACCACCCCACACACAAAAATACAACAACAACAAAACAACAACACACAAGCATGTATGCACACATGCATGCTCACACACACAACACACACACACACTCACACACACACGCACTCACACACACCACAAAACTCAGCACAAACCTCTTATTCAATATTCCCTCACGTGCACACAACGATAGACAATTGGTAAAATATTTAGGGTGCAGCAGGAAAAAAGATGGGTTTTAAGAGAGGTTTTGAATGAGGAGACTGAGTTGGAGTGTCGGAGACGAGAAGGCAGAGAATTCCAAAGAGATGGTGCTTGACAGGAAAAAGAACGTTGGCCAGCAGATTTGAGACGGATGGAGGGAAGGGAAAGGAGACGAGAATCAGAAGACGAACGTAGTTGGCGAGCTGGGACATATAGATGAAGAAGATCAGAGAGATATAAGGGAGCTTGATCATTCAGTGACTTGAAAACAAGGAGGAGAATTTTGTAGTCAATGCGTGATTGAACTGGAAGCCAATGTAGGGAACGAAGAACCGGAGTGATATGATCGTACCTAGGGGAGCGATAAATGAGACGAGCAGCATTATTCTGGACCCGTTGGAGCTTAGAGATGAGAGTTGACGGACAGCCAGCAAGAAGTGAGTTACAGTAGTCAAGGCGAGACAGAACAAAAGCACATACTAGAGTCTTCAGGGCATCTTGAGAGAAGAAACGGCGGATTGAACTAATTCTTCGAAGTTCTAGATAGCAAGACTTGCAAATATTGGAAACATGCTGTTTGAAAGAAAGGGTTTGGTCCAAAGTAACACCTATATTTCGGACAGATGCTGATAGCTTGATCTCAGTGCCATCAATGTCGACAGAACCTGGGAGAACCTGATTTTTAATTGTGTGGTTAGAGGCTACAAAAATCATCTCTGTCTTGTTAGCATTTAGTCGCAGTTTGTTGTAAAACATCCATGTTTTAACAGCAGAGATGCACAACTTAGAAGAAGAAATCATTTGATCTAACTGACTCAGGTGGGCAGAAATGTAGAGCTGATTGTCATCAGAAAAGCTATGATGTAGAAGAGAATGCTGGTTGATGATGGCAGAGAGAGGTTGGGTATAAAGAACAAAAAGAATAGGGCCTAAGACTGAACCTTGGGGCACACTGAACTGAAGGGGTATTCATGGAAATCATAAATCTCAGGCTTTAGTTGAAAACTTTAGCAAACAATTGTCGGAAATACTTTATCACAACATATTATCATGACAATATCACAGAGAACTCCTTGACAATACTAGAAACACTGAATGGGTTAGAAGACTGCCTTCCCCCCCCCCCCCCCCCCCCCCCCCCCCTTTTTTTCTTCTTCTCTCTCTCTCTCTCTCTCTCTCTCTCTCTCTCTCTCTCTCTCTCTCTCTCTCTCTCTCTCTCTCTCTCTCTCTCTCTCTCTCTCTCTCTCTCTCTCTCTTTGTTAATTTGCTTACAGCATCACTGTATTTTTGCATTGTTCAGTTTCATTTTAATCACTGTTCTCATTTAGTATATAAAAGTTGAAACAATTTATAAATGTGTGTATGTATTTGTCTGTTTTGGTTAAAATTTATTTCCTCCTGCCATATTGTTAATTATTCTTTATGAAAGGGTGCGTTATAAGCATTTGCTTGTTGTCACCCTCATTACCTCATCATTGTTTGATTTTGTATGATATTTGAATAAAGTTGTCTAAACCAAGACTGTCTAGTGTTCTGTGAGTCATGAATAACGAAGAATCCAAGGTCACAGGATTTAAACCAGTAAAAGCAATACAGAAGAAAACAACTGACTTACCAAAAGATCATTCAATTACAAAACAACTGATGCCATTTGGAGTAAAAGTAAGGTATCTTTATGCACCTGGAGAAGCAGAAGGGGACACTCGCATAAGAGCAACAGATCCAATATGGAGCATCGATCCGTACGAAAAAAAAAGAATAATACAAATGAATCCTCCCGTATATTATTTACGAGAAACTGATACAGCAAAACGACCCGCACCTCAGAGGGCCTTTGTTAAAGAAGAACTGCAGATAATCCCGCCAGACACAGTTCCAATTCAAAAGAAGAAAAGTAAAAGAGTTAAAATGGAGACTCAGAAGAATCAGCCATCTCGTTACCTTTTTAACTCGGTTCCTATACATTGTTAAGAATCATTCTGTAAATCATCATGCCTTCGCTGATGATAATCAGCTATACACTGAAACAACTCTTTCTGACTTCGACTCCACTGTTCAAGGTCTTCAAGGATGTGTCAGTAATGTCAAAACATGGATGAATGAAAACAAACTCCAATTAAATGACAGCAAAACTGAAGCCATCATAATGACTTCTAAAAGACTCTCTGTTGACAGGTCCCTTCCATTTTCCATAAGGATAGGTGACTCAGATATTGATTTTGTTCCTTCTGTCAAAAACCTGGGCGTCACTATCGATTCCAACCTTACAATGAAAACACATGTGAACAATGTCTGCAAAATAGCCTATCTACAGATTCGTAAGATAAGTTCTATTCGCCACCTCCTTACCACTCAGGCAACACAAACTCTCGTCTGTTCTCTCGTCTTGTCTAGGCTAGACTATTGTAACTCTCTGTTATTTGGTTGCCCGCAGTCCTCAATCCAGAAACTTCAGAAAGTTCAGAACGCAGCTGCAAGATTGATTTTCAAAGCAAAAAAGACACAGCATATCACCCCGCTACTTCACACTCTTCACTGGCTTCCAATTTCTGCTCGAATTCAGTACAAGGTCGCATGCCTCACCTTCAACTCTATTAATGGAACTGCCCCTCAGTATCTCACTGACATTGTACAAACCTACACTCCCACCCGACATCTCAGATCTTCCTCCGACTCATGCCTGCTCTCCACTCCCCGTATTAAAACTAAATCCTTCGGTGAATCTTCTTTCTCGTACTCTGCTCCCTCGGTCTGGAATAGCTTACCACACAGTGTTCGCCACTCTTCCTCTGTTCAGTCTTTCAAAACTTCTCTGAAAACTCATCTTTTTGAAACCTCATACTCTCACCTCTAATCCACGTAGTCCTTGATGATATTACCCTGCAGTATGTGCGTGTGCGTGTGTGCGTGCGTGCGTGCGTGTGGGGGGGGGGGGGAGGAGGGGGGGGGAGGAGGGGGGGGGGGGAGGAGGGGGGGGGGAGGAGGGGGGGGGGAGGGAGGGGGGGGGGGGGAGGGAGGGCAAGAGAGATTAATACATGCATTTTGTATGAACAGTCTCACTTATTTTTAATGTTTATATTCATTGATACTTGTCTTCATGTTGATTATTCTTGGCTTGGTGTTTATCTGTATGTTAGTGTGTAGGCCTTTGTTCAGCGCTTTGAGCTCCCTGCAAAGGGAGTTAAGTGCTCTATAAATAACCAGTATTATTATTATTATTATAAGTCATCACGGAAGATCCCCTCGTATTAATATGTACGTACGAGGGTATGACGACCTTTTAATATCGGATTATATTGATACGGGCACAAAATCTGAAGTACTTGGATGTATTCACGATTGTTGTATTGGAGGCTTTCCAGAAGATCAGTTTATTATTATAAGACGCGTTCCTGAGTGCTTGTGTAAACGCATCAGAAATCAACTTATTAAGACCATGCAAACACTAACATCAGTAGACATAGTTGCTTATCTTAAAGCACAACGTGAGGAATTTTAATAGAACTGTATATTTCATTTACTTTTTTTTGCCACACAGTTAAATCCTAAACCTTTTAGTTCATTTTCAACGAATAATTATTTTAATAAAATAAAATAATTTGAGTTACATGGGATGATCCAAAAGTCTTGACACTTGGTCTCTAACGGCTGTGTTTATTGCTCGAAACTTACCATTTCTTTACAGTCCCTCGGAGTACTCTCCTCCTCTTTCCCCACAAAGTAGCAGTCAGGTCAGCCAAGAAACAAAGGCATTTTGATACTCCAGCAGAGGTATGGTGTACAGCTGCGATTTCACCGCTTTTCCCAAGTCCTGTATCCTTGAAAACTTCTTGCCAGAGTGGTTTTCCTTCAGAAGTGGAAACAACCAAAAGTCACATGGTGACAAGTCTGGACTTTAAGGTGGATGTGGAAGAACTTGGACAGATTGCTCTTCTAGATAGGTCATGGTGACCTTGGCTTTGTGAGCACTGGCATTGTCATGCAGGAGCATTGTTTTGCTGGTACCAACGGTTGGGCGCTGCTCACAGACAGACCCAGCCACTTTTGGCAAAACTGTTCCAACATAATAGCTGGCAGTGAGTGTGCATTTCTCTGGAAGTATGTCGACTGCTACTGACTAACTGAGCCTTGGGTGCTGAAAAAAATGGAGAAAAGCCTCTTCCGACTCTGAAAAGATGGACGAAGAACAACTGGTCTCTCCTGGTCAGCACTCACCCACGCCATATTGGACCGCTTGCTTGGGATGCCATAAAATGAGATCCAAGTTTCATCTCCGGTGACTACGTCACACAGCCGTTTTGGGCCATTTGGCTCAAACATCTCCAGCAATTTCTTGGCACACAAAACCCTCTGCTTCTTTGGTTGATCCGTCAACAGGTGTGGTACCCATTTTGCAGTGATTTTTTTTAGCTGAAGATCTTGACGCAGGATCCGTTCAACTGTACCATATGAAAGCCCATGTGTTTCACTTATCTCCCGAATTGTAATATGTTGGTTCTCTTCAACGGCTTTCTTTACAAGCAGGATATTGTGCTCGTTTCTGGCATCACGAGGACGCCAAGAGCGGTATTCATCTTTAAAGTCAGCTTTTCTATCTTTGAAATTTTTAATCCATCTGTAAACTGTCCTGTGTGACGTACACTGGTCCCTGTACACAGAAATCAAATCAGCATGAATTTTGATTGGAGTCTCTCCAAGTTTGAACCTTGTAAAAACATAAAACCTCAGCTGTTCAGGATTTGGATCCATGTTTTTCAACCACAGTTGATGACATCATATTTTCAATGACGTCATAGGTGATGAAATATTGTGACATCATTCATAGGTGTATGCAAGCAAATAGGGAAAAGGCCAAGCTTTTATTTGACATCTTACTTTTGTATGTACACTTGTCAGATGCAATATGGCAGGCCAACTGTCAAGACTTTTGGATCACCCCAAAAAGAAACTCAACATGGCAATGACACTTGACAATGAACATTATCATACATATGAACGCGAACATTAATTTTATAAACTGTTTTTAAAGAAACAGAATTATAAGTTATTAATTTTTAAAAAATGTACTAGAAAGTGTAAAACATGCTATTTCACAAATACCTGTAAAACTAATAATAGAACCACCAGTTAAAGTAATGTTAGCAGTTTACATAGATTATGAAACAGTTAATGAGGAAAAGCTGCAAGTATGGGTCTCTACTAAACAACAAGTAATTATTTCTTATAATGACTTTACAGAAACCTGGGCAGACGAAATGATCACCCAGTTCATCAATGCATCAGAAGAGGCAAAACTGAGAGGATCTGGTTGGTCAGAAGGCGGAGTATTAGAAATTAAATTAAAGGAGAGTAAATATGCCCCCATCGTAGGAAACTCGTTTATTCCTTTACCTAAAGAACTTGTTTTAAAACGAGCAGTATTAAACATTAAGAATTCAGATAACCGATGTTTTATGTGGTGCGTTTTAGCTAAACTACACCATGTTCATAAAAACGCAGAAAGAGTAACTAACTATCAACCTTACATAAATGAACTGAACTTTAATGGAATTGACTTTCCTGTTAGTATAGGTAAAATTGATCAATATGGTCAATAAAACCCCCAACTTAAACCAATCCGAGTATCAAAGAATAGCCCCACGATTGGTGGTCCAGACGAAAAACATATTGATCTACTCTTAATAACAGATGGAACAAAAACGCACTACACTTTAATCCGAACAATGAGTCGATTATTAAATCATACTACAAATCATAAAGAAAAACAGGAATTCTGTCGAAGATGTTTACTGAGAATTCCAAGTATTCATGCTGCAGTTGAACATAGAAAACATTGTAAGAGCTCTGTTGACTGTGATACTAAACTTATTACTCCAAACGAAGGTAGTAAGGTGTCGTTTAAAGACTGGAAGAAACTGCAAACGAGTCCATATGTTATTTATGCTGACTTCGAACCTATCATCGTTCCGTATCAAGGACCTGCTCCTAAAAATCTTCCTAAAACAGTTTTATTGAACAATCATCAAATCTGTTCATATGCTTTTATTGTTGTTGGATCAGACGGAAAACATTCAGAACCAGAACTTTATAGAGGACCTGATGCAGCAAAACGATTCTTACAACGTATGCAATACACGCGAAATGGATTATCTAACCAACTTAATCTATCTGAAATCGTTATGACGCCTGAAGATCAAGAGCAGTTTCAGTTCCGATTTGTTGGATTTGTAAAAACAAATTTATGTTAGATGATGATCCAAACTATTCAACTACCCGGTAACCTTAAAGTAAAAGATCATGATCACATTAGTGGGAAATTCAGAGGAGCTACACACAACTCCTGTAATTTACAATTAAAGTTTGATCCAAAGACTTGGAAACTTCCTGTATTCTTTCATAACTTACGTGGCTATGACTCTCACCTTATTTTACAAGCAGTAACAGATGAGTTTAAAAAAAAGTACAGTGTATAGCTCAGTCTTCAGAAAAGTACATGACATTTACACTGGGTCTTCTGTCGTTCTATGATTCAGCACAACACCTAATGGGGTCATTAGAATCCTTAGGACAGTCATTATTTAAATGCACTATAACAGAAGAATACTTTGATTCCACTCTTGTACGAAAAGGAGTATACCCGTAATAATAATAATAATAATAGGGGATACTTATATAGCGCGATACCCCACAATGGGCTCATCACGCTTTACAACAATATAAATGCATTACAAATCATTTACAAAAAAAAAAATAAAAAAATAGCATCATATTAAAGTGTCATACATAAAATCACAAATTGACTAAAAACATTTATCAATTAAGACAATATAAAACAGCACGTCACACGAAAACTATGGGAAATATACAACTTTTAAAATATGACTGCACAGAAACAACAATACAATAATAACATACGGTACACTTACACGCACCCACCCACGCACCCACCCACACTCACACACGCACACACACGCGCGCACACGCGCACTCACACACACACACACACACACACACACACACACACACACACACACACACACATAAATGGACGCTGTTGATTGACTGCAAGACCAAAATACCCTTATGAATACATGGACTCTTGGGAACGGTTTGATGAAGATTCTTTACCACCTAAAGATGCATTCTATTCTAGTTTAAAAGGGAAAAACATAAGCAACTCTGAATACGAGCATGCACAAACAGCATGGGAAAAAATAAAATGTCAGACCATGGGAGACTACCATGACGCCTATTTAATGGCTGATGTTTGTTTGCTGGCTGACGTATTTGAAAACTACAGAAAAACGTGTATGAAACATTACAGTCTAGACCCTGCACATTATATATCTGCTCCTGGTATGAGTTGGGACGCATTCTTAAGATTTACTGAAATAGAGATTGAATTGCCCTCTGACCTACCAATGTTACAGATGATTGAAGATGGACTACGCAGAGGAATTAGTATGGCTTCACACAGTTATTGTAAAGCAAATAATAAAGACAGACGACTATGATCCTAATAAGCCATCCAATTTCCTCCTGTTTTTAGATGCAAACAACTTATATGGATGGGCGATGTGTGAACCACTCCAACTATGCGATTTAAAAATGCATCATGGTCCATTTGATGTTGATTACTTTATAGATCGGCTATCAACTAAACTGCAGATTCTCATCAAGCTAGGCGTTTTTTCCTTTTGTTTGTCCTCTCTCCTCTTTCTTTAATCTTCGGCGGATTGCACGGGTTTCTACACATAATCTTTGCATGTTTGAGTGCGTATCCTAATCTTTTTTCTGACTAGGACTTGTTCTTCTTCGTCAATCACTCAGATTCCTGTCGTGTGCGCCAATGAGTCATGCGGCCGTTTATGCACCTATCTCAGAAATAGATAGGCCCAGCATGTCCGTCTTCGGCTGGAGAAAATCTTTTGTAAAGGCCTAGCCACCTGTACACGATTTGATCCCATTACAATGCGATTGTGACAATGTCCATGAGTCATGATTCACGTGAAATACTTACGTCTGAAAATAACTTTACTATTTTCGTTCATATACTCATTTAGACCGCAGTACACGAAACAAATAAAATGTCAATGCCAAAATAGATTCAATCAGATTCGTGTACGGGAGACAACAAGATATAGTGAATATAACTAGTAGGATTTTATCAGATTTATTTAGACAGTAGAATTTCACATCAACCATGTCTCACAAATGTCCAAATTGAATTATAGTGAATCCAATCGTATTACCAAATCGTAATACCAAAATAGATTCAATCAGATTCGTGTACGGGAGACAACAAATATAGTGAACATAACTAGTAGGATTTTATCAGATTTATTTAGACAGTAGAATTTCACATCAATCATGTCTCACAAATGTCCAAATTGAATTATAGTGAATCCAATCGTATTCAATGTGGCTAGGCCATAAGAGTTTATGGAACAAAGATGGGAGAATGGAATGCTGAACAAAACCCACGCATGTACACACAGTCACATAGGACAGAAAATGAGAAACAGAAATAGTGGATAGGCAGAAGGGAAACAAAAGCTAGAAACACACAAACACATAGGTAGACGGACAGATCAGAAATCATGATAGACAAGAGGGAGAGACAGATGAGAGAGATAGGCCTACGGAGAAACAGAGACAGATGAGAGAGATAGGCCTACGGAGAAACAGAGACAGATGATACAAAAAGACAGAGAACAGAGAGAGAAAGAGAGACGGACAGACAAATGCACAAAAGTCACAGAGAGAGACAGATAGACACAGAGACAGACAGAAAAAGGCAGAGACCGGCTATCACAA
>CM065710.1:34873531-34891031 GCA_017654935.2 Phymorhynchus buccinoides | reverse complement strand
GGGTCGAACCCCGACCGGCACAGCTCCAGCCCTTCATTTACCACTACTTTGATTTATGGCCCCTAGTTCCCTAACTTAGCTTTGATGTGAGGATGGGGCAAGGGGGGGGAGGGGGACTGAGACAGGGTGGGCTGGTGGGGGTGTTTATGGAGTGCTGTTTTGAATGCATCCAGTGACTGATTGGAGGCAACTTGCTCGGGCAGACTGTTCCACTGAGGGATAGTGCGGGGAAAGAAGGTGGATTTTCTGTACAGAGTTCTATGACTGGGGATGTCATATGATGCTGAGTGGGATTGACGGAGACTTTTCTTCTGCAGAGAGTTTGTAGGAAGGTGCTTAGAGTTGATAGTGAGAAGTCCTGTATGAAATTTGTGGAAAGTAGTGAGGCGGGCTTCGGTTCGTCAAGTCTGCAGGAGAGGCCATTTTAAGTTTTTGATGAGGTCTGCTGATCTTGTAGACTGATGGTAGTCTCGGGCCACCCATCTTGCAGCTCGGCTTTGAACTTTTTCAATGGCGTCAATGCTGCCCTTGCTGTGGGGGTCCCAGACTGGATTGGCGTACTCCAGGAGGGGGCGTGTCACTGCTTTGTAAGCCTGTACCTTGACTTTCTTGTTGTTCATTTTCAATGCCCTCCTCAGAAACCCAAGGGTTTTATTTGCTTTACTGACCATGTCATTGATGTGAGAGTCCCACTTCAGATCAGCGGTGATTGTGACACCCAGGTATTTTGCATGGGGCACGCACTGGAGCTGGTGTCCATGAAGGATGTAGGCCTTCTCCAGGGTGTTTCTGCGTCTGGTCATATGCAGGACTGAGCACTTCTGTGGGTGAAAGGCCATTTTCCATCGGTCTTCCCAAGAAGCAAGACTGGTGAGATCATCCTGGAGTAGGCTCTGGTCACTGGGGGATTGGATGTCTTGATGACAGAGGGTGTCATCGGCAAACAGTCGAGCTGTGGAGTGGAGTCCTTCGGGCAAATCATTTATGTAGAAGAGAAATAGGGACGGTCCCAGCACAGACCCTTGAGGGACTCCCGACTGGACGGGTGTAGGGGTCGATTTCTCTCCTCCTACAACAACTGATTGCGTTCCTCTCGTCTTTCCACTCTTGTGTTTCCCCACAAACATTACCTATGGTTAGTTGTTGTCGAAGGGTGGGGGGGTGGGGGTTGGGGGGGGGGGGGGGGGGTGGTGGAGAGGGGGAATTAAAAAAAAATGCTGACTGCTGTTGAGATAGGCTCTCACAGAGACTGTTTTTGTGCAATAAACAGAGAATCACTTCACCTGTTATATTTTTCTTAGTATGCAGGATTTTATTGATGTCCTAATTTGAGCAAGCCATTGACATATCCTGTAACGTTCCAGTGTTAGTATATCTGCATTAACAGTATATCTATTCTAACCAAAGCAACATAATAATAAATAGTATGCATAATTAACACTATCTATTAACTATTGACTGCATTAACATTATATAGTCTAACCAATGCCAATATAATAATAAATAGTAATAGTAATAGTATTCACCGTTACATTAAGACAGAATGTATGCATTTCACTCTGATAGTCTGAACGTTAATTTAAAATTTTAAATCAAAAACTTTTATGGGGAACCATTGGAAATCTTCATTGTACTAAGCTGATTGGAAAACACAAATTACTCTCATTGGATTTGCATAGCTACATTTAATTTAGTGACATTGACACTTCTACATTCTCTCTATAGAAATAAAAATTAGACGTGAGCCTTGGAGGCTTCGCCTCTTGTTTCATTGTATTATTGCATTCTTATTTCTATGGCAACTGCTTCGTGATCACAGTTTGTGTACTTTGATTATCACCCGTGGAGTTTTCGGAGCGAAGGTGATATTGTGTTTGTTGTGTAAGTGGCAGTGTATGTGTGTGTGTATGTATGTATGTGGGTTTGTTAACAGCATATCACCATGAAGGAATAAAGATAGGAAGATGAAACTTGATGTGCATGTAGGCTAGGTACTGTAGATGTGCCTTTTGGTGTCAAGGTCAAGGTCATGACCTTGACGTATGACCTTGAAAACTGAAAATCTATTTTTAGCCATATCTCGGGCACCAGTCAACATATGATGTTGAAACTTGGTATGAAGGTGGTTTGGCTTATGCTCCTTCCGAATATTGTTGACCAATCAAGGTCAACGTCAAGGTCAAGGAGATCACTGGACCTTGAAAATCGGGGGGTCGGAAAAATGGAGTTCCCAAGACAACAGCATATCACCATGAAGGAATAAGGATAGGAAGATGAAACTTGATGTGCATGTAGGCTAGGTACTGTAGATGTGCCTTTTGGTGTCAAGGTCATGACCTTGACATATGACCTTGAAAACTGAAAATCACTTTTTAGCTATATCTCAGGCACCAGTCGACATAGGATGTTGAAACTTGGTATGAAGGTGGTTTGGCTTATGCTCCTTCCGAATATTGTTGACCAATCAAGGTCAAGGTCAAGGTGATCGCTGGACCCTGAAAATTGTGGGGTCGGAAAAATGGAGTTCCCAAGATGAAATCAGGTGGGAATGTTGGCTGGGTATTGTAAATGTGCCTTTTGGGGTCAATGGTCATGACCTTGACGTGTGACCTTGAAAACTAGCAACGCGGGTGATTATCGGATGCTTTTATGGGAAATCTACTCAGCAAGATAGGGACAGTCAGCAGCAGAAACAGTAAGATAGTGACAGTATGCAGCAGCAGCAAGATAATCACAGTCATCCTCCGAAGTCGGGGTGTGGCTGTTTAACTCCGCGGGTGATTCTCGAATGCTACATTCGATAACTTTTCAATCTAGTATTAATTTCGATTTTGTTCATTTGATGTTTTCTTCCATTCTGCAGGTGTTGTTGTTTTTATCTCCTTTTAGGGCTTCTGTGAATGTGTGTGCGTTTGTGCAGGTGGACATTATTGGCAGAAGAAGAAGAAGAAAGATTGTCAAAACTTTCCTGTCGTCCGGTGCCTGCTTCAGACGATGGCGCAACAGGGCGGGCCACCTGACCAGGTAACAAGGATTCTGAAAACGTACAGATTGTGCGTATTTACGCACTAGACCTTTCGAATCACTCCTTAGAATATCAAACCATGCCTGTGATTTACCCTTTTAAATCTCATGAAGGGGGTGAGATTATTCATGCCTTAACAGTCATTACTTATCACTAAGCTAATGACTTTGCTCCTATTTTTATTTTATTTTATTATGCACATTTCTCTAGCGCTTATTCATCAAAGCTCTAAGCGCTTTACAATTTTTACTGAAGCATATTATATTAAAAAAATATATGAACAAACATTCCTATACCTCATCGTCACCCACCCACCCAAATGCTCCATCTCTCATTATTGAACACAGCCACACAAAAAGATAAAAACATGAGCAATTATTGTAAACAACATAATAAACAACGAGAGAGAGAGAGAGAGACAGAGAGACAAATAGAACACTGAACACTGGAAACTATTTTGCAAAGGTGAAGATTAGGCGAAGCCTATTTTTACAATCTGTGTGAGAGAGTGAGAGACAGAGACAGATGATGAGAGACAGAGACAGGGAGTGAGAGACAGACAGAGACAGAGAATTACAGAGAACCAATAGTCTAATGTAAAGAACAAAAATCCACCAATATCGTCCCACCATTACTGCCAAACCTGTTTAATAGGCTAATGGACATGCAGTGAGAGGGGTTGGAGTCGGGGGCAGACAGTGAAGGACCAGAGACTGTCTTTCAAACATACACGTTGTATGAACCTGTTTCATTCGATCTGCTTAAGTTTCGCTTTACATGCATAACTAATGGCAAACAAGTAGCATTATACCCATCTCCTTCCGTTTCACACAGTCAAACACCAGTCAATCTAATCTTACTGAGGCTGGATGCACGACTGTAGCGAATATGTATTCCAGAAGGAAACAAAGGGCATGATAATGTAGGCGAGAGAATATATTTACTTGGTGAGTGATTCTGTTAGGGAGGCTCTTCCTTATGCACTTTGAAAGGGAGTGGCATGGAATAGGCACCATGTTATGAACATAAACAATTGATGTCAGGCATGCCAGTAATTCCAATTTATTCTTCATGCTACATCAGGTTAAGCATATCAAGACGTCTTCCTTGCAGGCATCACCACAAGTTCAACTGTGAATTGCTTTAGGTAGGGCCTTTTGCAATAAGGATAGCTTGTGTTATTGCATCCATTCATGGCAGTGTAATATAGACACGCCCATCCATTCTTCTTCAAACCTGTTTGTTAACAAAGCTTGAAATGCAGCTCAAAATATATTTCTAGGCATTGTGTGCAACAGACGTAATTGCAAATTAATACCACATTTTGTTTCACTATAACATGGATTATGAAGGCAATGCTGCACATGGTTGTTACTCATAATGTTCGATCTGTGTCCTTAAGCCAAGGGTCCCGAGAAATAATTAGGCTAATCTATAAAATAATATGCGATTTTGAGAATAAAATAAAAAATTTATTTCAGCAAGTTACTAAGAATTCAGAGATTAAAAAATAAAATTTGATGTAGACAATTCAATATGTAAAATATGAACTAAATGAACCAAGTATGTAGGCTAGTTCTCAGCCATACTTCAGCCAAAAATGTTCATTTAGCTGTAATCACTTGAATTGTTTTAAAAGTGGTGGGTGTGGAAGTAAGAAAAGAGACAGTGGTCAGTAGACATATTCTGTTTTCTTGTAATGAAAAACAATGCACCGGTTATGACTAAGCATGTCGTCAAAGAGAAAAGACTAATTTTCTGGTTACGTGTACTACAGGAAAACTGAGAACTGAACAGTAGTAAATTTGTCAATCTGTTTGGACTTTAAATGACCACTATATCTCTGTGTCTTCCATGTAGCTTGTAGTGTGTTTCCCACGCATTTTCCACTCAATACATGTAAACGACATGTGTGCAAAGATAAATCATTTAATCCCTTCAGATGAGATTGCTTGACATAACCTGGCTGAAAAATCAGTCATAATGTTTAACTAGAGGGCTTATGTTTGCCTTTGAGAGCAAACATGACATGATTCTCCCCTCCACCAGCCTTTACCTTCCCACTTCCGGCTCTGATTGATACCGGAAGTGTTGCATCATTAATCTTTAATAATCACACAAAATAAGAATGCATTTCGTGCAGCCGTTTTCGAGTTATTTAAGATTAAAATTTACCCAAATTTGGCAATTTCCAACCCACCTACGGTTTTGGGTTTAAAACGGAAGTGTTGCACCGTAACTCCTGAGTAAATACCGAAAATATGATTGTATTTTGTGCAGTCGTTTCCAAGATATTTAAGATTAAAAATTGGCACACTTTTGCCATTTTTCGCCCAAATTTTGGTCACTTGGGTTCATATTGACAATTTAGCATGAGTCTAGCATCCTTCAATTGTTCTGCAAATTTCAGCGAGATTCCATGAAAAATAAAAATAATCCATAAATGGAAATAAGTGAAAGTGACACAACCCAATTTACATACATTTTAATAACTTCCAAACTATTTAACATATCGAAATTGAACAAAGGGTGAATACTCTCTTTCTAATTAATTCCCCCTCCACCAAAGTTGATTACGACATAAATCATCTAGCAATACATGGGTCAGAACCAAAGTGAGACAAACAAAGCATAATTCTCAAAAAAGAATGTGCCAAGTTCGTCTTTATGACCCTTCACCCACACAGTACACATCAACAATGGTGGAGAGGACAACATACAAAGAAATCAATCAACATCTATCCAAGAGTGGCATAGCCTTCTAATCTTAAAATATGTTACACATAAACACCACACAACACAGAACAAACTGAGAGAGCCAAAAAAATGGAGAAGAAAAGAAGATGGAAGACTTAACCACCGTAATCGACAAAGAACCAACGAATACACAAACGACCAAACTAACAACCACCTCATGACAACCCTGTGCTGCTCTTGTGTTGGTAGGGCATGTCAGGCTAGTGTGTCTGTGGGTCTCGTCAGCAATTTTGAGCGCTTCGTTTTCCTTCCTTTGTTCCTTCCTTCCTTCCTTCATCCATTCATTCGTTCGTTTTCATTCATTCATTCACTTATTCATCCATTCATCCATCCATTCATTTTCATTCATTCATTGTCATTAATTCATCCATCCATTCATTTTCCATTCATTCATTCATTGTCGTTCATTCGTTCATTGTCATTAATTCCACCTAGGCCATTAGACCCTCGGCCTTTTGCCACCTATGCCATTAGACCACCGGCCTTTTGCCACCTAGGCCTTTAGACACCCGACCTTTTGCCACCTAGGCTTTTTGACCCCCGGTCTTTTGCCACCTAGGCCATTAGACCCCCGGCCTTTTGCCACCTAGGCCATTAGACCCTCCGGCCTTTTGCCACCTAGGCCATTAGACCCCATCCATTTTGCCACCCCATAAATTTATTAATTGGTCTAAACGAATTTTTTTATAGTAAAGGCCTCTGTGGCAGAAGGCCTAGAACCCATTACCGCATGTACATTTCCATACAGAAATGTGATCATGAACTTGACGTACTCGCAATTTAGAGTGGGAACCATTATTTTTCACTTGCAGTGTTTGCTATCCCATGTAGGGGACACTTATTGAATCGGTACCCCCTAAGGATAGAGATCTCTATCTCAAGGGCAGATAATTCAAAAGCTATGAAACTTTCAATGTGGATACTACTGGTAGAGCGCTCTAACTATATACTATAATTATAAAGGTAATGTTTGTACTTTTCGCTTAAACGTAAAAATACTTTTTTCTTCAAAAGGTACGAATTACAAGACCTGTTACGGAATTCGTACCACCAAGTTACTGATATCGTACCAGGGGGTTTATAGCACTAATTCAACGGTAGCACGCTCGTGACTTGGCTTTAGCTATAGACCATTCTCTCTTCTAAATGTTCCAGTTAGTCTCTGTGACGTCAAAGTAATTCTTATGTCATTTTATCATCAAAAGTTTGATGTCACGTAAAACAGGCCCCTGAATGCATTTTTGACGCTGCGCCATTGAAAAGACGTAGGAGGTACGAATTACGTGATAGTGGTACGAATTGCATAGCTATGGCCGGATTATTTTTCCTTTGAATATTTCAATTTTCAAAGTGGACAACATTGAACCTAAGAACTTAAAGATTTTATAGTGATATTTCCAGTTTTAATCTTTGCATGTATGCACTGAATAACAAACAAAAAAAGCGTTACCTAAAATTACATCAGATGCTGCCAAAATGAACTTTCGTTTGTCTTGTAAAGAGTGTTCTGCTTCGTTGCATTTTTGTTGTGATAAAATACTTCCCTTCACCTGTCCAAACTTCACACACAAGTATTAACCCCCAATCTTCTACCGTTTGGTAGGAAACCAGGTGGTACGAATTGCGTGACAGGTACTGAATCAATAAGCCTCCCCTAACTGTCTTTGATTTTGTTCCCCATCAATAATGTTAATCATAATTTGTGCATCACCCCTTGACTGCCAGAGAGATTAAAGAAAAAATAATTGGGCAAATCATGCCATGAAAAAGACAACTGATAGAGACAATCGGAAAAAAAATGGTCTGGGGATATAGATCTATTGACTGTGCAAGAGCAAAAAGCCAGCATATCAGAGTTATTCCTCTTCATCTGATGACATCAACAGTGATGTCATCAGGCCAGTACGTAATACGTTGGTGGCAGTCGAGGGGTTAAGGCTTAGATTGATTAATCCAATACTAGTACTTCACATAAAGATTTCGGCATAGGTCAATTTCGTTCATGGAGTTGTTGCCTTTGACGTTATGCTTTTTGCTTTACTTTTGAAAAACGTGATCTTAATTTAGTCAAACTGTTTGTGTTTGTGCATGGTGACAGCCCTGAGTAAGCTCTTTGTGGATGACCGATTTACTGTAAAACAAAAGATGATTGTAGCCTCAAAATAAAATAAACAAATCTTCTGGACATTAAACATTAATATAAACACGCCAAACAGACACATAAGTATGTAAAAAAGTATCTTAGCTAAACAGAAAGCACCATTAGATTACATAAGGTCGTTACAGCTCGTCAGTTTTTCTGAATAATTACATAAATTGACATGTTTTCCAGTCTATTTACAATTTAAACTGACTACAACACCTTTCTAAACCTTTTAGTGAAATAAAACAACACCCACCTGCTTTAGAGACAAGAAAATAGACAACAGAGCTGATGGAAACGGCTCTGGGTCCAACGATCTTTTTCTTAGTGACCGCCGTTTCTCTAAAGCAGGTGGGCGCCAAATTTGTGCAACCACCCCTTGTTGTGGTTGTTGTGGTGCGGTGTGATGTGTGAATTTAGTAAGCGTGAGGATGCAGTGTGTGACTGCAGTGTTGAAAGTGTAACTGTATCTGTTTATGAAGGAGTGGTTTCACAGGGTGTGAGGTCCAGTCAACCAAGTATTATAATTTAAAACACTATCAACACCAATATTACATTTACTGATTTTTTCTTTAATACTTTTCTTTTATAAATCAATTTGCAAAATGATAACTAAACCTATTACAGACGAAATATTTTTAAATACATAGACGAAGAGTTAGGGATTACAGTGGCTACATGTCTCTCTGCTTTAGAGAAACGGCGGTGACAAGAAAATAGACAACAGAGCTGATGGAAACGGCTCTGGGTCCAACGATCTTTTTCTTAGTGATGTGGATGATTTGGCTAGCAACAATAGTTCTAGCCAATGAAAATGGAAATTTACTAAAGTTATGCAATACTATTTTTATTAAATAATAAAAATGAACTTAAAATTTATAAACGTTAGTGAATTTGGCAGTAAATTTGATAGTTTAATTAATAAAAAATAAAGACGTAATAGCAGACTATAACGGTCATTCTAGTTTCGCTCTGACGGACGTTAGAAAAACAGAGTTACTTTCCCTTGATTTATTTAACTTATTTCCGGTAAGGGAAACTACTCTATATGAAAGTATCAAAACAAAACGTGATGTAGGCCTACCGCGAATACTAAGATCGAAGGACTACTGGCTAGTAACTGGTAATAATAAACTATCTAGGTTTGACATTAGTTATCCAGGCTACATGATGTTGAAATATTTCTCTCATTTGTTTGCGATCACTCAGTTTCCTGTCAACGTAAGAAGGGGGTCTCTGGCTCAGTATCGGTTTCGGTTTCGGTTTCACTCCTCCATTTATTAAAAAAACGGCTAAAATCACGCCTTTTTTCTTATGTTTTTTAACCCCCCAAAAAGGCGTGATTTAATCGTTTTTTCGTGTTTTTTATTCTCGAAAACAGTGCGATTCAATCGGTTTTACTCCTGAAAACAGCGTGATTTAATTGTTTTTAATGGAGAAAAAAAAAAGGAAAAAAAAAGAAATTCCCATAAAATCTTTTACTTTTTTTTTCTTTTTTTTTCCCATTATGTTAACCAAAGAATGACCTACAATGCATTGACTTCTTATGAGATAGCTACCTAGATGCATACAGTTTGTATTAGGTAGCGACCTGAATGCATACAACTTCATGAGATACCAACCTACATAATATGCGTAATTTGTTATGCATAATTAACGGACAGCTAACTCGGTTTACGCATAATTAACTGGTATGCAAATGACAACTTAAGACTTAAGGAGTGTTGAACATGGTAAGGGCAGGACAATAATTACTCCTATAGGGTTTTAGTCACCGAATGCCAGCTGCGGGTAGTACCCCAATTAGAGGAATTATACCGTTAGTTTTTTTGTGGATTTTTGTCCGTCTGTCTGACTATCTTTCTATTAGCTTTTTAAAGTTGTTTTTTAAGAAGTTACTCAAGTTCTTTTAAAGTTCTTTTATAGGTTCTTAAACAAGTTCTTAGACAAGTCAACTTTAAGTCACTAATAAGTTATTTGTAAGTTGCGTCAAGTTTTTATTAAGTTCTAACACAAAAACTTAATAAGTTCTTATCGAGTTACTTACTTAAGTTATTGTTAATTTATTGTTAAGTTTTTATTAAGTTCTAAAACAATAATTTATTGCATTAAAAATGGATCGCTCTCAGGTTTTAAGCTTTTTGGTTTTAGGCTTTCTTGTTTGTTTGCTGCTTTTTCTGGTTGTTTTGTTTGTACTTCTACTCGTTTTTCTAGCTTTGGTTGCATATGTGTTTTATATAATTTATAAGACAAATAACCAACACCAGCAACCACACCAACAGTAAGCAATACAACATCGTAATTCATATTGTTTTGTTTGATTTCTTCTTTTTTAACCGGTATTACACTTATGGTTGATTCATCTTCATTCTGAGACAACAGTTTTTGTTTTGTTTGTTTATTCATTTTTTGCTGTCGATTCCACTCTGATAACCTTTTACCTGCTTCAACTCGACCTGGGCTCTTCGTTACCTTGGTTACTGTCGGACTGGGGCTTGTTTGCTGTTCCACCTGATTCGTTTGATTCTCTGTCACGTTCATTTTTAATAGCCATAAAATCTATATGATTAAAAGTAATTAACCCCATGACAACTGGTGATAAAAGCCCGCCAAACCTATAATAAAGATCACAACTAAGAGACTCTAACGATTTAATTAAAACAGGATCTTGACTTAAATCGTACATTAAATCTTGTTGTGAATCGACGGGAAGAAATTGTAACTAACTTAGTGTACAAGCTTAACACTGTTTGACCTAAACTTTTAACCATTTTAGATCCTAATTGTGCTTCGTATCTGTTGTAGTACTTTTCAATGTCAGCAGAAGACATTACTTGAATCTGTTCTATACTAAATTCTGTTCCTAAGTATTGTTTTGTTTTTCCACACGCAGCCAGAGAATACAACTTTTCCTTTTTATTCATAACACTTGTCGACACTTCATCAGAAATTACTGCTTCCTGCGCATTTAACAACAGTTCGTCACAATTCATTTTTAGTTGATTTATTATTTTTATTTCAAAAACAAAAAATGAGTGCTGAAAAAACTGTTGCTAACCTTGTATATCAATCTGCTCTGATTGGTGGACTTTCTGTTGCGTACACGATGGTTGGTAAGAAACTATTGAAAATGAAAGCAGCTGACCTTGGAAAACTTGACCTAGAGGACTCCGGTAAACTAATCGCTATAATTACAGCTTCAATCGCAACAAAAGACTTTCTTGTTAAGCAAGGAATAATTCCAGAAAATATAAATATGTAAAAATAAAATGGCTTCACTCGCAATGATGATTGGCGGTGCTGTAGTAAACGCACTTGCTTTTTCAGGTAGTAATTACATGTTCAGTAAGCTAGAAACAAACAAGGAAAGACAAAGACATAATCGAGCAATGGAGCAATTAGCAGCAGCACAAGACGCTTATGAAAAGCAAAGACTCGCTCAGTTAGATTTCATTAACAACAAATTAAAACTAGAAAACCATGCAGCCTACACTTTTAAGAATGTGTTGACATCTCTTCAAGATATAAAGATGCTGAACCATTGACTGATAAAAGTGCTACTTCAGTCTCTATCGCTTTACAAGAAATCTATAGACGCGGTCCATTAACCTATCCTCGTTTAATTCAAGTTGATGAAGGAAAAGAATTTAAAGGACAATTGAATCAGCTAATGTTAAAACACAAAGTCACTATTAAAAGTGGTATTCCTGGAAACCATAGATCTCAGGCCTTAGTTGAAAACTTTAACAAACAATTGGCAGAAAGACTTTTTTCTTATCAATACCATAGAGAACTCCTTGATTCAACTAGAAACACTAAATGGGTTAGAAGACTGTCTAGTGTTCTGCGAGTCATGAATAACGAAGAATCTAAGGTCACAGGACTTAAACCAGTAAAAGCAATACAGAAGAAAACAATTGACTCTTCAATAGACTTGCCAATTCAACATTCAATTACAAAACAACTAATACCATTTGGAGTAAAAGTTAGGTTTCTTTATGCATCCAGGGGAAGCAGAAGGAGATCACTCGCATAAGAAAAATCCTCCCGTGAACTGATCCAATTTGGAGCATCGATCCGTACGAAATAAAAAGAATAATAGAATTAGATGAATCCAGAATACCAATTATTCTATCTCAGTGTTATTAAATTTAAAACATTTTAGAAACTGATACGACAACAATTTTAAGGTGCAATATGGCACGCAAAAAAAAATCAGCCTTTTTTACACCCCTTTTTAGACATTTGTTACGACAAAAATCACGAGTTTATTTGTTAAAGAAGAAATACAGTCTAATCCCATTCTGTAGATTCGGAAGACAGTTCCTATTATTTGGGGAGTTAATCTAAAAAATCTTGTGCTTTAGTAAGATTTCTGTGATTTGTTTTAGACTTTTTTTTTACTTTTTTTTTTCTATTCTTAACAAAGAACTTTGTAAATGATCCCGCCTTTCTAGTTAAAATTGATAAAGACCTTGCAGTGATTTAATCGTTTTCAATTTTTCTTTTTTTTTTTTTTTTTCTCGCCCTCACAAACATTTATACTGACTTTAGGAAAATCTGTTTTTAAATTTCGGTGTGACTTTAATGGAGTATTACAGAATATTCTCTTTTCTATTCTAGTTCTTTTTTAGTTTATTTGTATAGACTTTTTTAATCTGTTTCTTCTAGTTTACAGAATTGATTCAACAGCCTTTTGTTTTAATTTATTTTTTTCTTCTTTTGATTCAACAACATCATTTTCATCAAGACATTCTTCAAAGCTGTTTTTGTCTTTAGTAAAAAACAAAACAACCGTCTTTAACTGTTCTCTAAAGTCCTTTAAAACAGAATTATACTTCTGCGTTAAAATCCATACGCTAATTCCTGCATGCCGACCACTGAATGCTAGTTTTGCTAAACTATTTCTTTTTTGGACAATGTCTCTTTCAGCTGAACAGTCATCAATGATAAACAAAGTTGGTGTTCCTTTAAACAGTTTATAAAAATACTCTAAACATTCGCTTAGTTTATCACTTGGATTGAGTAAATAGATTTCGTCATCTGTCCAAATGAACTTTCTTTCTTTATAAGACTTGTTGAATTCTAATGTAGTACAAAAAATTACTATGTGTTCAAAGTGATTACGATAAACCGTTTGTATTAAATCTAAAGCGAACACACTTTTTCCGCAGCCTGTCATTCCACAAAATAAACCACAATGAGGTTCTTTTGTAAGGAAATTTAAACTGTTCAAATCCATTATTTTAATACACAATATCTTTTAATCTGTTGTCTTCAATGTTCAGCTGAGCATCGCATAGTAAATATACATAAATATATATTTGCTTATTCTCTTCTGCTTCTTTGTGGATTTGAA
The DNA here is from genome assembly GCA_017654935.2 of Phymorhynchus buccinoides. Lineage (NCBI taxonomy): Eukaryota > Metazoa > Mollusca > Gastropoda > Neogastropoda > Raphitomidae > Phymorhynchus > Phymorhynchus buccinoides. The sequence goes on along the minus strand of CM065710.1, from coordinate 34,877,747 downwards.
TGTTTATTCCTCCTGATCCATCACCAACTGTTTTCCACTGCCATGTAGTTTGTTATCTTCTGTTGTTCTAAGATCTAGCCACAATGCATACTTCGAATATAAATAATCTTCAAGTCTGACATCATGAAGATGGAGGTCTTTGCAAATTAAATCAGCCGCCGGGTCTCTTTGCCGACCACCTCCACCCAACAGCTTTCGTATTTCATCAAAATGTTGATAAGGTAAAAAGACCGCTTGCAAACAATTGATTCGGTTGTCCTTCAATTGTGCATGTTAGTTTAGTTATTTTAGGATTATGGAACTTCTCGCTTAATCTGTTAAAGGGTTTTTTTGTTTCCTCAAACAGCAACAAAATCCCTTTCAATGACCTTGCTGATACATTCAAATCGATGTTCCAAATTGTGTCTGATTTGTTTTTAGGTATTTTACTATGATTTAAAATTCTGTTGTAGTATATTGCTAATCTTGTCTGGTATTGTTGGGAGATCAATCGAGCTAATTCTTGATGACGAACAACATCAAACTCTAATGTGATGTCTGAAATACTATATTTTGCATCAGGATCTGTCGCTGATCTGATAACACGACTGTAGTCATTAAAAGTTAATTCATACATAAGCCTATCTTGTAAAGCACCTTGATAATATGGGGAGTGCGTGTTTAACAGCTCAAAATTAAGAGGTATATAAAATCGATTACCATGAACTTGTGCAACCAACTCATCTTGATTGCTATCTTTTTTGTCTTCAGCATCAATTCTATGTTTTATACCATTATCTCCCTGTATTCCTTGATAAGTTCGATCTTTTCTTTCATTTTGTGTGAGCCACAGGTCACAATAACACAAAAAGACATCTGCGTTATCTAAAGACATTACCTCTCTCCCTTCAAGTTTAATAGTAATCTTACTAACGATCGCTCTACCAAGATTAGCAACTAAAGTTCTGTTCGGATCGGTCTCTGACTCCAGTTCTATTTTAAAAGCGAGACGTGCGGTACCTGGCACAATTACTTCATTACTCCCCAGACTAGGAAATCTTACTGATAATATTTGTCTTTGATCGATAGTTGAAGGATTATTACTTATCACGATACTCTGCCTGGTTCCTTTAACACCGAGTGGTTCTTTTAACCGTCTGTATGGATCAATAATTGTTCCGTATGATTGCGACATCTCTCTTTTTTAGAAATAAAATAAAAACATAATTATAAATAAAAAACATGGCAGGAATAGAAGCAGATCATACGAGTATGATGCCTTGGACGATGAAGATGGAGATGAATGAGTGAGACATTCCTTAGGGTTCTCGTCGTCGTAATCTACTATTTTTTAAGACGAGAACTAGTGAAGACAGAACCAAAACCCGAATGTAAGAAGTTAGACAAGGGAAGAGAATATAGTAGTTGAAAAATCTCATTGTGAAATGCACCTGGAATACAGGAAATCGAAAGTAATGGCTTTTCGTAAATTATAGGTCAAGATTTATCCGATTTGTATATCCTAATGACTAAGTTTTAGATAGTAAAAGGGTCATCGATATTGGATAATGATAAATACTACCAACTTCATACAAAAATAATCCAGCAAAGTTTTTATTTAAAATAAGTTCACTAATTCTCATGGCGCCCCACTAATGATCTAAGACATATTGGCGTTGAATCCAGACCTAAAACAAAACCAACCTAAGCACAAAAGCTGTTTCTCACTTCAAAACACGACTACAAGAACTACCTACTGATTCCAACTTCAAATGATTACTCTTAGAGACTTAAGCGCAACGCAGACAAAATAATAGAAATGGGAAACAATAATTTATGGATTTCAGAAGATGAAGAAACCCATTAAAAAACATTACATGATTCGCCATTACCTATGATTAGAACTAATGGCGCTCAATTCAACATTACAATCTAACAGGGGCGAGTTAATAAATAATCTAGCAAGTTTAGCGACTTGATTGAAGTCACATGACAAAGCAAAACAGAAATTAGTTGAGCGGACGACAATAACCTAGGACAAGACAGTTGTAAAAGGACAGAATCATGCAAAGACAGATGATCTTCAACACGAAGAGAGCTGCAAGACTAGAAGCACTGTCAAACTAACCGCGAAACAATTACGACACACAATCAACAGAATAAAAGAAAACCATCCAAATAATGTTATACGAAAACACGACGCTAGCTGAAAGAATAAAAACTTTATTTAGAGAGCAAGGAGTCACGATTGCGAGCGTTATGGCAGCTTTAGGGTTTGCAATCTCTACTTTATTGTTTGCTTTAACAGGAACAGGTGGTGGCGGTGGGTGCCTTTGGTGCGTCAGTAAATTACCTACCTCCGCCCCCTTCACCACCCTTTCGCCATCAAAAAAAAAGACGAATTGGAACTTTAAAAAAAACAACTGGAACATTTAACGAATCTATTAAAAAAATTAGGAGAAAAGGCACTAGATGCACTACCTGGTATATTAGGTGGAATTGTTAGTTGGCTTTTTTTTACTGCAAGCAAAGTAGTCGGTTTTATGGTTGAACACTTATGGATGCTAATAGTTTTATTTGTAGGATTACTCTCTAGTAAAATAAAAAATAAACTAGACCAGCCGCAGTTAGAAAAATAACTAGTGCTGTCCTTTCGTTTTCATGACTGTCAGTTAAGGTCGTTGAGTTCGTTGAATTCGTTAAGTTCATATTCTTTTTTTGGCTGTCAGGGATTGGATGGGTGTTCTTTGTATGATCGACAATGTAGCAATTTCTTTGTGAAGTTTTACAAACTGCTGTATCTCTCGCTATAAGGATTTCGTGTATAGTTACAATTGTTCTATTTGAAGTCTGAGATCAGAGGCAGCATGTACAATCCACTACCGACAGCCAAAGTCTATTTCGATCTTGCGAATCTCAAATCGTCTGAATCCCTTTAATGCTAGCGGAGTCACTGTAGAATTGATTGCATCTTCTAAATAGCTAAATAATGTTTTTTGTGCATCAAACCCAGTTGACGGATCCATGATCCAGATTTAACTTGCGCTTGAGATCCCAGCAAACACCACACGTAAGTACGAAATAGAATCATTTACTCGTTCTATTCCCGCCTTTGTTCAGTCCTTCGGAGTATACAAGCATAAAGTTAGCACCAAGCGTTTTATGTTTTTGTGAATAGATCATAGATGAACGGTCGTACCTGAGAAAGCGTGAAGGGGGATTCCAATATAGTTATACTCTTCTGTGCACCCATAATAAAGGTACCGCAGTCATGATACAATCTAACACTTTTGTCATAAAGTCTGTATGCAGTTAAGTTAAACTCGTCTACAAATCCGTTTCAAAGGCCTTCAAGTCAATTTTGGTGTTGAACGGATTAAAAGTGGAAATCATTCGGTAATGGAGCATCAGGTCAGACAAAATACGCTTAGAAAGTATAATAGAAACGAAATCTGTAAACTGCTTTTCACCAGGACTCCAGGAATGATATTTAAGTGATCAGCGAAAGAAACACCACACACTGTTGTAGCACAAAACAAAGCAAAGGTAAACTGGTTTTGATGAAAACTGCATTGGATGACTAAACATGCCTTTGCGATGTTATCCTGTTTGGACACTAGGATTTAATAATGGTTTTTAATGGATTACTGACCTAACTCAAAAAGAATCAACTCCCACTGCAACAAAACTATTGAATCAACAGCTATAGTCTTTAGGGTTAATAGGATCCAACTGCATATTAGCGTTTTGTTATATTTAAAAGCATTCATTTATATATTAGCAATAAAAATGTGTATTTATATAACGATCAAGCCGGCCAATACTTTTACAACGCCCTATGAAAATCATGTGGTTATCTAAAAAGTAGCGGCCCTTTCCCCAGAAATTTATTACAAAGTTAAATGGATGAACATAGTGAATCCTTAAAGAAACAATGGATAAGAAAAATTACCAAAGAAGAAAGGGCTTTTGAACTAACTATACAGACGGTATACGGTTTGGTTCATTAAAAGAAATATTACAACGACTTCGACAGTACTTACAACTTATGAAGGGAATTTGAAGTGAAGAGATGTTAGAGGCCAAAAAAGGAGTAGTAGTGAATTTGCTAATGAATTGGCTAAAAACTATTAGGTGTAGATTAGACAGGTTTCCAGGTCACTGATAATGCACATGGAAAGTAATGCATTTACGGCTGTTTAAAATCACTAATCTTGGAATTAATTCTTTATTATAT
>CM065710.1:34861846-34873031 GCA_017654935.2 Phymorhynchus buccinoides | reverse complement strand
CTACGCGGCTAGAGGTAAAAACTCATAGAGGTAAAAATACACCGCCACACTGGGTATGCAAAGAAACGAAATAAAATAATTAGCACTAAAGTATCTCTATAGAAGAAATGCAGATGATGTGGAAAACAAGTTTAATCGCATGAACAACAGGCTTAAAAACCAGTAAAACAGATCCGAGTAGGCCTTCCGATCTCCGCAACTTCAATTATTACATTTTCATAGAGGGCTAGGCCTAGGCCTCTTTTTTTTCTGCGTATGAACACAATTCAAGAGTCACTGCCATGCAAGTGGTTTAATATTCTAGAGGCCCCTACTAAGTCTATATATCTTCGAAGTATGCCAACCGAACTGAATTAAAAGTAAAAATATTTAAATTAGTCAAATTATTGATTTGACATCCAGCTTACTGCAGCTAAATTGCGTGTCTACATTTACGGTGGACGCCTTTCTCAGGGCAAATAGACCTTCGGTTGTTTTCAGACGAAGGATTGGTCCCGAGAAGGGAGATAGATATGGCGCCATTTGTAGGCTCGCTGCCCCTTTATGCAGTCTCTTCTTAAGATTGTGGATTTATCCTGCCCCACGCCAAGTCTTCGGTTAGACAGATAGGCGCAAACGGATGCATGCTATCGTGAAGTTCGTGTCATCCATTCCACACGGCAAAACACCCTGTAGGGGGCGTGGACTTCCGGGTTTGTTTTAATTGTGGACGTAATAATATAATGAATGGACTCGATAAACCCAAATCAACGAGAAATATTTTAATGCATAGGCATCAGTTGTGACCGATTTCAACGGGACCAGGTGGCTGTTATTCTCTGCTTAGCGTGGCATACGTTGCGGACGATCAGCGGGACTTGCGGCTGGGCCAAGTTTATTTTTTCTTCTTTTTTCTGTCCACTTTCTTCTTCTCCGCGCCTTATAACTCCTTACAAAACTAAGCCAAAAATGGGGTCTGGATAGTTGGGGGGGTTTGTATTTTATTACAAGTTATGCAAAGGATGTAATTTTAATACTTAGAAGAAGGGTCAATATTTCAGAGAAGTAGGTAATGTGGGGAGGGAGTCTTATAATGGAAATGTTATAAAGTAGGTTCTATGTACTTAATGTACATTTGTTAGATGTTTAGCGTAAAGTAAAACAGTTCTGTCTGGTTTTGAATAAGTAAAGTTAACTATACTGTAGTGTTAAACATAAATGTCATCATATGATTTTGGACAGTATGGTGACTGGGGAGCTCTGAGTCTGACTGGAGGTGGAACATCAGTGCGACTGGGACTCTACGAGGCTTCAGGATAGAAGCTGTCTGCAGTAGATCTAGCGTTCTCATTTGGTTAGGTGAGTGCTAAACATTTGCACGCACAGGGTTCTGTTAACCGAAAATCTGTGCTTGACAGGTAAACAAAAATGGGCAAAGGCAAATTTGTGAAACTGTCCGTTACCGGGATGGACCAATATCAGGGAAGGGTGGGAGAGTGTGTTCACCAAAGCAACATTAGGCCTAGCCTTGCCTACTTAGGCCTGGTATTTTTTTCTTATTTTCCTAAGTCCATTTTTTGGCCGTCTTTTCCTCCAACCCTACTCTATTTTGTAAAAAGTAAAAGCCCATTGTGATGATAGCTTAAAAGGGATGGGAGTATGCCTAGGGGACGTGGTGTTAATTAGTGAGATGACCTTGGCTCCCATACCGATTTCCTGTAGTGTTTAAGTGTAAACACGCAGAGAACGGGTTGTTTTAAAGGGATTCTGCTCAGACTATTTACATCCCCATTTTTTCAAGAAATTCCCGGGCAAACAGCACTAAGTATTTGTTAAAATAAATAAAAACTGCGACTTTCTAAGTGTCCAGTTTATCTTTTACATAAAAAAAAGTGTAAAAGAGGATTGTGGGTTGGTCTAAATAACACAGAAATATAGGGAAAATTCCGAGTGATGTCAGCAATAGCTAAACTGTCTAAAATATAAAACAGAATGGGGGAAATCTGATTAAGTCAAGTATTTTTCTGTAACACTCACACAACCACACACACACACACACACACACCACGCACGCACGCCCGCCCGCCACGCACACCACCGCGCACACACCACACCACACACACACACACACTGTCTTTGGTTCAGTGACAATGGTGCAATCTCATAATCACTGACTGGCAAAATCAGCTACTAAAATTAGCCTTTACTTCTATGATCTTTTAGGCACACACGCAGTCAGTTATTTTAGGACAAGCAAACAGGGGATATAACTCAAAGCTTTTGTTGGAATTACACCTAATGCTTTAAATCGGTTTGTTTATAAACTGTTGTAGAAAAACCAAATAAAGACAATATTGTTAGCTGTTTGTACTATTTGATTAAAAACCTTAAAAAGAATTTTAAATAATAGTAAGTTAAATGCCGTGCACACACAACCCCCCCACCCCCCCCCCACCACCACCACCAACACCCCACACACAAAAATACAACAACAAACAAACAAAACACACAAGAATGTATGCACACATGCATGCCTCAACACACAACAACACACACACTCACACACACACGCACTCACACACACACAAAACTCAGCACAAACCTCTTATTCAATATTCCCTCACGTGCACACAACGATAGACATTGGTAACATATTTAGGTGCAGCTAGGAAAAAAGATGGGTTTAAGAGAGTTTGAATGAAGTGACTGAGTTGAGTGTCGAAAAGCGAGAAGGCAGAGAATCCAAAGAGATGGTTGCTGCAGGAAAAAGAACGTGGCGCAGATTTGAGACGGATGGAGGAAGGGAAAGGAGCGAGAATCAGAAGACGAACGTAGTTGGCGAGCTGGACATATAGGATGAAGAAATCAGAAGAGATATAAGGGAGCTTGATCATTCAGTGACTTGAAAACAAGGAGGAGAATTTTGTAGTCAATGCGTGGGTGTTTGATGAACTGGCAAGCCAATGTAGGGAACAAAGAACCGGAGTGATATGATGTACCTGGGGAGGATAAATGAGTACGAGCAGCATATTCTGACCCGTATGGAAAGCTAGATGAGGGTAGAGGGGGTGGCGGACAGCCAGCAAGAAGTGAGTTACAGTAGTCAAGGCGAGACAGAACAAAAGCACATACTCGAGTCTTCAGGGCATCTTGAGAGAAGAAACGGCGGATTGAATGAATCTCGAAGTTCTCAGATAGCAAGACTTGCAAAATGGAAACATGCTGGTTTGAAAGAAAGGTGTTTGGTCCAAAGTAAAACACCTATATTCGGACAGATGCTGATAGCTGATCTCAGTGGCCATCAATGTCGACAGAAACCTGGGGAACCTGATTTTTAATGGTGTGGTTAGAGGCTACAAAAATCAATCTCTGTCTTGTTAGCATTTAGTCGCAGTTGTGTAAAAATCATGTTTTAACAGCAGAGATGCCACAACTCTTCAAGAAGAAATCATTTGATCTAACTCTGCACTCAGGGTGGGCACAAATGTTAGGCTGATTATCATCAGAAAAGCTATGATGTAGAAGAGAATGTGGGTTGATGATGCAGAGAGAGGTTGGGTATAAAGAACAAAAAGAATAGGGCCTAAGACTGAACCTTGGGGGGCACACTGAACTGAAGGGGTATTCATGGAAATCATAAATCTCAGGCTTAGTTGAAACTTTCAGCAAACAATTGTCGGAAAATACTTTATCACAAACATATTTTATCATGACAAATATCACAGAGAACTCCTGACAATAATAGAAACACTGAATGGGTTAGAAAGACTCGCCTTCCCCCCCCTTTTGTTCCCCCCCCCCCCCCCTTTTTTTTCTTTTCTCTCTTTCCTCTCTCCTCTTCTATCTCTCTCTCTCTCTCTATCGCTCTCTCTTGTAATTTCGCTTACAGCATCACTTGTATTTTTGCATTGTTCAGTTTCATTTAATCACTTTCTCAGTTAGTATATAAAAGTTGAAACAATTTATAAATGTGTGGAGTATTTGTCTGTTTTTCTTTGGTTAAAATTTATTCCTCCTGCCATATTGTAATCATCTTTATGAAAGGTGGCGTTATAAGCAATTTTATTTTTTGCTTGCTTGTTTCACCCTCATTAAATCATCATTGTTTGAATTTTGTATGATATTGGAATAAAGTTGTCTAAACCAAGACTGTCTAGTGTCTGTGAGTTCATGAATAACGAAGAAATCAAGGGTCACAGATTAAACAGTAAAAGCAATACAGAGTTTTTCCCTCCCCCTCCCCTTTGCCCCCCCGCGCCTTACCCCCTCTTCCCCCCGCGCCCCCGCCGCCGGCCTTGCTCCTGCCCCGCTGCGCGTTCCGTCTCCGCCCGCCCCCCCCCTGCAGATAATCCCGCCAGACACAGTTCCAATTCAAAAGAAGAAAAGTAAAAGAGTTAAAATGGAGACTCAGAAGAATCAGCCATCTCGTTACCTTTTTAACTCGGTTCCTATACATTGTTAAGAATCATTCTGTAAATCATCATGCCTTCGCTGATGATAATCAGCTATACACTGAAACAACTCTTTCTGACTTCGACTCCACTGTTCAAGGTCTTCAAGGATGTGTCAGTAATGTCAAAACACTGATGAGTGAAAACAAACTCCAATTAAATGACAGCAAAACTGAAGCCATCATAATGACTTCTAAAAGACTCTCTGTTGACAGGTCCCTTCCATCTTCCATAAGGATAGGTGACTCAGATATTGATTTTGTTCCTTCTGTCAAAAAACCTGGGCGTCACTATCGATTCCAAACTTACAATGAAAACACATGTGAACAACGTCTGCAAAATAGCCTATCTACAGATTCGTAAGATAAGTTCCATTCGCCACCTCCTTACCACTCAGGCAACACAAACTCTCGTCTGTTCTCTCGTCTTGTCTAGGCTAGACTATTGTAACTCTCTGTTATTTGGTTGCCCGCAGTCCTCAATCCAGAAACTTCAGAAAGTTCAGAACGCAGCTGCAAGATTGATTTTCAAAGCAAAAAAAGACACAGCATATCACCCCGCTACTTCACACTCTTCACTGGCTTCCAATTTCTGCTCGAATTCAGTACAAGGTCGCATGCCTCACCTTCAACTCTATTAATGGAACTGCCCCTCAGTATCTCACTGACATTGTACAAACCTACACTCCCACCTGACATCTCAGATCTTCCTCCGACTCATGCCTGCTCTCCACTCCCCGTATTAAAACTAAATCCTTCGGTGAATCTTCTTTCTCGTACTCTGCTCCCTCGGTCTGGAATAGCTTACCACACAGTGTTCGCCACTCTTCCTCTGTTCAGTCTTTCAAAACTTCTCTGAAAACTCATCTTTTTGAAACCTCATACTCTCACCTCTAATCCACGTAGTCCTTGATATTACCCTGCAGTATGTGCGTGTGCGTGTGTGCGTGCGTGCGTGTGGGGGGGGGGGGGAGGAGGGGGGGGGGAGGGGGGGGGTGGAGGGGGGGGGAGGACAAGGTGGGGGAGGAGGGGGGGGGGAGGGAGGGCGAGAGAGATTAATACATGCATTTTGTATGAACAGTCTCACTTATTTTTAATGTTTATATTCATTGATACTTGTCTTCATGTTGATTATTCTTGGCTTGGTGTTTATCTGTATGTTAGTGTGTAGGCCTTTGTTCAGCGCTTTGAGTACCCTGCAAAGGGAGTTAAGTGCTCTATAAATAACCAGTATTATTATTATTATTATAAGTCATCACGGAAGATCCCCTCGTATTAATATGTACGTACGAGGGTATGACGACCTTTTAATATCGGATTATATTGATACGGGCACAAAATCTGAAGTACTTGGATGTATTCACGATTGTTGTATTGGAGGCTTTCCAGAAGATCAGTTTATTATTATAAGACGCGTTCCTGAGTGCTTGTGTAAACGCATCAGAAATCAACTTATTAAGACCATGCAAACACTAACATCAGTAGACATAGTTGCTTATCTTAAAGCACAACGTGAGGAATTTTAATAGAACTGTATATTTCATTTACTTTTTTTTGCCACACAGTTAAATCCTAAACCTTTTAGTTCATTTTCAACGAATAATTATTTTAATAAAATAAAATAATTTGAGTTACATGGGATGATCCAAAAGTCTTGACACTTGGTCTCTAACGGCTGTGTTTATTGCTCGAAACTTACCATTTCTTTACAGTCCCTCGAAGTACTCTCCTCCTCTTTCCACACAAAGTTGCAGTCGGGTCAGCCAAGAAACAAAAGCATTTTGATACTCCAGCAGAGGTATGGTGTACAGCTGCGATTTCACCGCTTTTCCCAAGTCCTGTATCCTTGAAAACTTCTTGCCAGAGTGGTTTTCCTTCAGAAGTGGAAACAACCAAAAGTCACATGGTGACAAGTCTGGACTTTAAGGTGGATGTGGAAGAACTTGGACAGATTGCTCTTCTAGATATGTCATGGTGACCTTGGCTTTGTGAGCACTGGCATTGTCATGCAGGAGCATTGTTTTGCTGGTACCAACGGTTGGGCGCTGCTCACAGACAGACCCAGCCACTTTTGGCAAAACTGTTCCAACATAAGTGTGCATTTCTCTGGAAGTATGTCGACTGCTACTGACTAACTGAGCCTTGGGTGCTGTAAAAAATGGAGAAAAGCCTCTTCCGACTCTGAAAAGATGGACGAAGAACAACTGGTCTCTCCTGGTCAGCACTCACCCACGCCATATTGGACCGCTTGCTTGGGATGCCATAAAATGAGATCCAAGTTTCATCTCCGGTGACTACGTCACACAGCCGTTTTGGACCATTTGGCTCAAACATCTCCAGCAATTTCTTGGCACACAAAACCCTCTGCTTCTTTGGTTGATCCGTCAACAGGTGTGGTACCCATTTTGCAGTGATTTTTTTTAGCTGAAGATCTTGACGCAGGATCCGTTCAACTGTACCATATGAAAGCCCATGTGTTTCACTTATCTCCCGAATTGTAATATGTTGGTTCTCTTCAACGGCTTTCTTTACAAGCAGGATATTGTGCTCGTTTCTGGCATCACGAGGACGCCAAGAGCGGTATTCATCTTTAAAGTCAGCTTTTCTATCTTTGAAATTTTTAATCCATCTGTAAACTGTCCTGTGTGACGTACACTGGTCCCCGTACACAGAAATCAAATCAGCATGAATTTTGATTGGAGTCTCTCCAAGTTTGAACCTTGCAAAAACATAAAACCTCAGCTGTTCAGGATTTGGATCCATGTTTTTCAACCACAGTTGATGACATCATATTTTCAATGACGTCATAGGTGATGAAATATTGTGACATCATTCATAGGTGTATGCAAGCAAATAGGGAAAAGGCCAAGCTTTTATTTGACATCTTACTTTTGTATGTACACTTGTCAGATGCAATATGGCAGGCCAACTGTCAAGACTTTTGGATCACCCCAAAAAGAAACTCAACATGGCAATGACACTTGACAATGAACATTATCATACATATGAACGCGAACATTAATTTTATAAACTGTTTTTAAAGAAACAGAATTATAAGTTATTAATTTTTAAAAAATGTACTAGAAAGTGTAAAACATGCTATTTCACAAATACCTGTAAAACTAATAATAGAACCACCAGTTAAAGTAATGTTAGCAGTTTACATAGATTATGAAACAGTTAATGAGGAAAAGCTGCAAGTATGGGTCTCTACTAAACAACAAGTAATTATTTCTTATAATGACTTTACAGAAACCTGGGCAGACGAAATGATCACCCAGTTTATCAATGCATCAGAAGAGGCAAAACTGAGAGGATCTGGTTGGTCAGAAGGCGGAGTATTAGAAATTAAATTAAAGGAGAGTAAATATGCCCCCATCGTAGGAAACTCGTTTATTCCTTAACTAAAGAACTTGTTTTAAAACGAGCGGTATTAAACATTAAGAATTCAGATAGCCGATGTTTTATGTGGTGCGTTTTAGCTAAACTACACCATGTTCATAAAAACGCAGAAAGAGTAACTAACTATCAACCTTACATAAATGAACTGAACTTTAATGGAATTGACTTTCCTGTTAGTATAGGTAAAATTGATCAATTTGAAGAACAGAACAAACCAATCACTGTTAACGTATACACATGGTCAATAAAACCCCCAACTTAAACCAATCCGAGTATCAAAGAATAGCCCCACGATTGGTGGTCCAGACGAAAAACATATTGATCTACTCTTAATAACAGATGGAACAAAAACGCACTACACTTTAATCCGAACAATGAGTCGATTATTAAATTATACTACAAATCATAAAGAAAAACAGGAATTCTGTCGAAGATGTTTACTGAGAATTCCTAGTATTCATGCTGCAGTTGAACATAGAAAACATTGTAAGAGCTCTGTTGACTGTGATACTAAACTTATTACTCCAAACGAAGGTAGTAAGGTGTCGTTTAAAGACTGGAAGAAACTGCAAACGAGTCCATATGTTGTTTATGCTGACTTCGAATCTATCATCGTTCCGTATCAAGGACCAGCTCCTAAAAATCTTCCTAAAACAGTTTTATTGAACAATCATCAAATCTGTTCATATGCTTTTATTGTTGTTAGATCAGACGGGAAACATTCAGAACCAGAACTTTATAGAGGACCTGATGCAGCAAAACGATTCTTACAACGTATGCAATACACGCGAAATGGATTATCTAACCAACTTAATCTATCTGAAATCGTTATGACGCCTGAAGATCAAGAGCAGTTTCAGTTCCGATTTGTTGGATTTGTAAAAACAAATTTATGTTAGATGATGATCCAAACTATTCAACTACCCGGTAACCTTAAAGTAAAAGATCATGATCACATTAGTGGGAAATTCAGAGGAGCTACACACAACTCCTGTAATTTACAATTAAAGTTTGATCCAAAGACTTGGAAACTACCTATATTCTTTCATAACTTACGTGGCTATGACTCTCACCTTATTTTACAAGCAGTAACAGATGAGTTTAAAAAAAAGTACAGTGTATAGCTCAGTCTTCAGAAAAGTACATGACATTTACACTGGGTCTTCTGTCGTTCTATGATTCAGCACAACACCTAATGGGGTCATTAGAATCCTTAGGACAGTCATTATTTAAATGCACTATAACAGAAGAATACTTTGATTCCACTCTTGTACGAAAAGGAGTATACCCGTAATAATAATAATAATAATAGGGGATACTTATATAGCGCGATACCCCACAATGGGCTCATCGCGCTTTACAACAATATAAATGCATTACAAATCATTTACAAAAATAAAAAATAAAAAAATAGCATCATATTAAAGTGTCATACATAAAATCACAAATTGACTAAAAACATTTATCAATTAAGACAATATAAAACAGCACGTCACACGAAAACTATGGGAAATATACAACTTTTAAAATATGACTGCACAGAAACAACAATACAATAATAACATACGGTACACTTACACGCACCCACCCACGCACCCACCCACACTCACACACGCACACACCGCGCGCACACGCGCACTCACACACACACACACACACACACACACACACACACACACACACACACACACATAAATGGACGCTGTTGATTGACTGCAAGACCAAAATACCCTTATGAATACATGGACTCTTGGGAACGGTTTGATGAAGATTCTTTACCACCTAAAGATGCATTCTATTCTAGTTTAAAAGGGAAAAACATAAGCAACTCTGAATACGAGCATGCACAAACAGCATGGGAAAAAATAAAATGTCAGACCATGGGAGACTACCATGACGCCTATTTAATGGCTGATGTTTGTTTGCTGGCTGACGTATTTGAAAATTACAGACAAACGTGTATGAAACAATACAGTCTAGACCCAGCACATTACATATCCACACCTGGTATGAGTTGGGACGCATTCTTAAGATTTACTGAAATAGAGATTGAATTGCCCTCTGACCTACCAATGTTACAGATGATTGAAGATGGACTACCAGAGGACTTAGCATGGCTTCACACAGTTATTGTAAAGCAAATAATAAAGACAGACGACTATGATCCTAATAAGCCATCCAATTTCCTCCTGTTTTTAGATGCAAACAACTTATATGGATGGGCGATGTGTGAACCACTCCAACTATGCGATTTAAAAATGCATCATGGTCCATTTGATGTTGATTACTTTATAGATCGGCTATCAACTAAACTGCAGATTCTCATCAAGCTAGGCGTTTTTTCCTTTTGTTTGTCCTCTCTCCTCTTTCTTTAATCTTCGGCGGATTGCACGGGTTTCTACACATAATCTTTGCATGTTTGAGTGCGTATCCTAATCTTTTTTCTGACTAGGACTTGTTCTTCTTCGTCAATCACTCAGATTCCTGTCGTGTGCGCCAATGAGTCATGCGGCCGTTTATGCACCTATCTCAGAAATAGATAGGCCCAGCATGTCCGTCTTCGGCTGGAGAAAATCTTTTGTAAAGGCCTAGCCACCTGTACACGATTTGATCCCATTACAATGCGATTGTGACAATGTCCATGAGTCATGATTCACGTGAAATACTTACGTCTGAAAATAACTTTACTATTTTCGTTCATATGCTCATTTAGACCGCAGTACACGAAACAAATAAAATGTCAATACCAAAATAGATTCAATCAGATTCGTGTACGGGAGACAACAGATATAGTGAATATAACTAGTAGGATTTTATCAGATTTATTTAGACAGTAGAATTTCACATCAACCATGTCTCACAAATGTCCAAATTGAATTATAGTGAATCCAATCGTATTCAATGTGGCTAGGCCATAAGAGTTTATGGAACAAAGATGGGAGAATGGAATGCTGAACAAAAACCACGCATGTACACACAGTCACACAGGACAGAAAATGAGAAACAGAAATAGTGGATAGGCAGAAGGGAAACAAAAGCTAGAAACACACAAACACATAGGTAGACGGACAGATCAGAAATCATGATAGACAAGAGGGAGAGACAGATGAGAGAGATAGGCCTACGGAGAAACAGAGACAGATGAGAGAGATAGGCCTACGGAGAAACAGAGACAGATGATACAAAAAGACAGAGAACAGAGAGAGAAAGAGAGACGGACAGACAAATGCACAAAAGTCACAGAGAGAGACAGATAGACACAGAGACAGACAGAAAAAGGCAGAGACCGGCTATCACAAACATACATACAGACATGCATTGACGGACAGAAAGATTGATGAAAGAACAGGATGA
>CM065710.1:34839346-34859346 GCA_017654935.2 Phymorhynchus buccinoides | reverse complement strand
GCCCCTAGTTCCCTAACTTAGCTTTGATGTGAGGATGGGGCAAGGGGGGGGAGGGGGACTGAGACAGGGTGGGCTGGTGGAGGTGTTTATGGAGGGCTGTTTTGAATGCATCCAGTGACTGATTGGAGGCAACTTGCTCGGGCAGACTGTTCCACTGAGGGATAGTGCGGGGAAAGAAGGTGGATTTTCTGTGCAGAGTTCTATGACTGGGGATGTCATATGATGCTGAGTGGGATTGACGGAGACTTTTCTTCTGCAGAGAGTTTGTAGGAAGGTGCTTAGAGTTGATAGTGAGAAGTCCTGTATGACATTTGTGGAAAGTAGTGAGGCGGGCTTCGGTTCGTCAAGTCTGCAGGAGAGGCCATTTTAAGTTTTTGATGAGGTCTGCTGATCTTGTAGACTGATGGTAGTCTCGGGCCACCCATCTTGCAGCTCGGCTTTGAACTTTTTCAATGGCGTCAATGTTGCCCTTGCTGTGGGGGTCCCAGACTGGACTGGCGTACTCTAGGAGGGGGCGTATCATTGCTTTGTAAGCCTGTACCTTGACTTTCTTGTTGTTCATTTTCAATGCCCTCCTCAGAAACCCAAGGGTTTTATTTGCTTTACTGACCATGTCATTGATGTGAGAGTCCCACTTCAGATCAGCGGTGATTGTGACACCCAGGTATTTTGCATGGGGCACGCACTGGAGCTGGTGTCCTTGAAGGATGTAGGCCTTCTCCAGGGTGTTTCTGCGTCTGGTCATATGCAGGACTGAGCACTTCTGTGGGTGAAAGGCCATTTTCCATCGGTCTTCCCAGGAAGCAAGACTGGTGAGATCATCCTGGAGTAGGCTCTGGTCACTGGGGGATTGGATGTCTTGATGACAGAGGGTGTCATCGGCAAACAGTCGAGCTGTGGAGTGGAGTCCTTCGGGCAAATCATTTATGTAGAAGAGAAATAGGGACGGTCCCAGCACAGACCCTTGAGGGACTCCCGACTGGACGGGTGTAGGGGCCGATTTCTCTCCTCCTACAACAACTGATTGCGTTCCTCTCGTCTTTCCACTCTTGTGTTTCCCCACAAACATTACCTATGGTTAGTTGTTGTCGAAGGGTGGTGGGGTGGGGGTTGGGGGGGGGGGGGGGGGGGGGGTGGAGAGGGGGGAATTAAAAAAAATGCTGACTGCTGTTGAGATAGGCTCTCACAGAGACTGTTTTTGTGCAATAAACAGAGAATCACTTCACCTGTTATATTTTTCTTAGTATGCAGGATTTTATTGATGTCCTAATTTGAGCAAGCCATTGACATATCCTGTAACGTTCCAGTGTTAGTATATCTGCATTAACAGTATATATATTCTAACCAAGCCAACATAATAATAAATAGTATGCATAATTAACACTATCTATTAACTATTGACTGCATTAACATTATATAGTCTAACCAATGCCAATATAATAATAAATAGTAATAGTAATAGTATTCACCGTTACATTAAGACAGAATGTATGCATTTCACTCTGATAGTCTGAACGTTAATTTAAAATTTTAAATCAAAAACTTTTATGGGGAACCATTGGAAATCTTCATTGTACTAAGCTGATTGGAAAACACAAATTACTCTCATTGGATTTGCATAGCTACATTTAATTTAGTGACATTGACACTTCTACATTCTCTCTATAGAAATAAAAATTAGACGTGAGCCTTGGAGGCTTCGCCTCTTGTTTCATTGTATTATTGCATTCTTATTTCTATGGCAACTGCTTCGTGATCACAGTTTGTGTACTTTGATTATCACCCGTGGAGTTTTCGGAGCGAAGGTGATATTGTGTTTGTTGTGTAAGTGGCAGTGTATGTGTGTGTGTATGTATGTATGTGGGTTTGTTAACAGCATATCACCATGAAGGAATAAAGATAGGAAGATGAAACTTGATGTGCATGTAGGCTAGGTACTGTAGATGTGCCTTTTGGTGTCAAGGTCATGACCTTGACATATGACCTTGAAAACTGAAAAACACTTTTTAGCTATATCTCAGGCACCAGTCGACATAGGATATTGAAACTTGGTATGAAGGTGGTTTGGCTTATGATCCTTCCGAATATTGTTGACCAATCAAGGTCAAGGTCAAGGTGATTGCTGGACCCTGAAAATTGTGGGGTCGGAAAAATTGAGTTCCCAAGATGAAATCAGGTGGGAATGTTGGCTGGGTATTGTAAATGTGCCTTTTGGGGTCAATGTCATGACCTTGACGTGTGACCTTGAAAACTAACAACGCGGGTGATTATCGGATGCTTTTATGGGAAATCTACTCAGTAAGATAGGGACAGTCAGCAGCAGAAACAGTAAGATAGTGACAGTATGCAGCAGCAGCAAGATAATCACAGTCATCCTCCGAAGTCGGGGTGTGGCTGTTTAACTCCGCGGGTGATTCTCGAATGCTACATTCGATAACTTTTCAATCTAGTATTAATTTCGATTTTGTTCATTTGATGTTTTCTTCCATTCTGCAGGTGTTGTTGTTTTTATCTCCTTTTAGGGCTTCTCTGAATGTGTGTGCGTTTGTGCAGGTGGACATTATTGGCAGAAGAAGAAGAAGAAAGATTGTCAAAACTTTCCTGTCGTCCGGTGCCTGCTTCAGACGATGGCGCAACAGGGCGGGCCACCTGACCAGGTAACAAGGATTCTGTAAACGTACAGATTGTGCGTATTTACGCACTAGACCTTTCGAATCACTCCTTAGAATATCAAACCATGCCTGTGATTTACCCTTTTAAATCTCATGAAGGGGGTGAGATTATTCATGCCTTAACAGTCATTACTTATCACTAAGCTAATGACTTTGCTCCTATTTTTATTTTATTTTATTATGCACATTTCTCTAGCGCTTATTCATCAAAGCTCTAAGCGCTTTACAATTTTTACTGAAGCATATTATATTAAAAAAATATATGAACAAACATTCCTATACCTCATCGTCACCCACCCACCCAAATGCTCCATCTCTCATTATTGAACACAGCCACACAAAAAGATAAAAACATGAGCAATTATTGTAAACAACATAATAAACAACGAGAGAGAGAGAGAGACAGAGAGACAAATAGAACACTGAACACTGGAAACTATTTTGCAAAGGTGAAGATTAGGCGAAGCCTATTTTTACAATCTGTGTGAGAGAGTGAGAGACAGAGACAGATGATGAGAGACAGAGACAGGGAGTGAGAGACAGACAGAGACAGAGCATTACAGAGAACCAATAGTCTAATGTAAAGAACAAAAATCCACCAATATCGTCCCACCATTACTGCCAAACCTGTTTAATAGGCTAATGGACATGCAGTGAGAGGGGTTGGAGTCGGGGGCAGACAGTGAAGGACCAGAGACTGTCTTTCAAACATACACGTTGTATGAACCTGTTTCATTCGATCTGCTTAAGTTTCGCTTTACATGCAGAACTAATGGCAAACAAGTAGCATTATACCCATCTCCTTCCGTTTCACACAGTCAAACACCATTCAATCTAATCTTACTGAGGCTGGATGCACGAATGTAGCGAATATCTATTCCAGAAGGAAACAAAGGGCATGATAATGTAGGCGAGAGAATATAATTTTTACCTGGTGAGTGATTCTGTTAGGGAGGCTCTTCCTTATGCACTTTGAAAGGGAGTGGCATGGAATAGGCACCATGTTATGAACATAAACAACTGATGTCAGGCATGCCAGTAATTCCAATTTATTCTTCATGCTACATCAGGTTAAGCATATCAAGACGTCTTCCTTGCAGGCATCACCACAAGTTCAACTGTGAATTGCTTTAGGTAGGGCCTTTTGCAATAAGGATAGCTTGTGTTATTGCATCCATTCATGGCAGTGTAATATAGACACGCCCATCCATTCTTCTTCAAACCTGTTTGTTAACAAAGCTTGAAATGCAGCTCAAAATATATTTCTAGGCATTGTGTGCAACAGACGTAATTGCAAATTAATACCACATTTTGTTTCACTATAACATGGATTATGAAGGCAATGCTGCACATGGTTGTTACTCATAATGTTCGATCTGTGTCCTTAAGCCAAGGGTCCCGAGAAATAATTAGGCTAATCTATAAAATAATATGCGATTTTGAGAATAAAATATATTTTTTCTTTCAGCAAGTTACTAAGAATTCAGAGATTAAAAAATAAAATTTGATGTAGACAATTCAATATGTAAAATATGAACTAAATGAACCAAGTATGTAGGCTAGTTCTCAGCCATACTTCAGCCAAAAATGTTCATTTAGCTGTAATCACTTGAATTGTTTTAAAAAGTGGTGGGTGTGGAAGTAAGAAAGAAGACAGTGGTCAGTAGACATATTCTGTTTTCTTGTAATGAAAAACAATGCACCGGTTATGACTAAGCATGTCGTCAAAGAGAAAAGACTAATTTTCTGGTTACGTGTACTACAGGAAAACTGAGAACTGAACAGTAGTAAATTTGTCAATCTGTTTGGACTTTAAATGACCACTATATCTCTGTGTCTTCCATGTAGCTTGTAGTGTGTTTCCCACGCATTTTCCACTCAATACATGTAAACGACATGTGTGCAAAGAGAAATCATTTAATCCCTTCAGATGAGATTGCTTGACTTAACCTGGCTGAAAAATCAGTCATAATGTTTAACTAGAGGGCTTATGTTTGCCTTTGAGAACAAACATGACATGATTCTCCCCTCCACCAGCCTTTACCTTCCCACTTCCGGCTCTGATTGATACCGGAAGTGTTGCATCATTAATCTTTAATAATCACACAAAATAAGAATGCATTTCGTGCAGCCGTTTTCGAGTTAGTTAAGATTAAAATTTACCCAATTTTGGCAATTTCCAACCCACCTACGGTTTTGGGTTTAAAACGGAAGTGTTGCACCGTAACTCCTGAGTAAATACCGAAAATATGATTGTATTTTGTGCAGTCGTTTCCAAGATATTTAAGATTAAAAATTGGCACACTTTTGCCATTTTTCGCCCAAATTTTGGTCACTTGGGTTCATATTGACAATTTAGCATGAGTCTAGCATCCTTCAATTGTTCTGCAAATTTCAGCGAGATTCCATGAAAAATAAAAAGAATCCATAAATGGAAATAAGTGAAAGTGACACAACCCAATTTACATACATTTTAATAACTTCCAAGCTATTTAACATATCGAAATTGAACAAAGGGTGAACACTCTCTTTCTAATTAACTCCCCTCCACCAAAGTTGATTACGACATAAATCATCTAGCAATACATGGGTCAGAACCAAAGTGAGACAAACAAAGCATAATTCTCAAAAAAGAATGTGCGAAGTTCGTCTTTATGACCCTTCACCCACGCAGTACACATCAACAATGGTGGAGAGGACAACATACAAAGAAATCAACATCTATCCAAGAGTGGCATAGCCTTCTAATCTTAAAATATGTTACACATAAACACCACACAACACAGAACAAACTGAGAGAGCCAAAAAATCGGAGAAGAAAAGAAGATGGAAGACTTAACCACCGTAATCGACAAAGAACCAACGAATACACAAACGACCAAACTAACAACCACCTCATGACAACCCTGTGTTGCTCTTGTGTTGGTAGGGCATGTCAGGCTAGTGTGTCTGTGGGTCTCGTCAGCAATTTTGAGCGCTTCGTTTTCCTTCCTTTGTTCCTTCCTTCCTTCCTTCATCCATTCATTCGTTCGTTTTCATTCATTCATTCACTTATTCATCCATTCATCCATCCATTCATTTTCATTCATTCATTGTCATTAATTCATCCATCCATTCATTTTCATTCATTCATTCATTGTCCTTCATTCGTTCATTGTCATTAATTCATCCATCCATCGATTCATTCATTCATTCATTCAAATCTTTCATCCATTCATCCATCCACCCATCCATCCATCCATTCACCATCCATCCACCCATCCATTCATCCTTCCACCCGTCCATCATCCATCCATCCACCCTCCATCCCTCTATCCATCCATCGATTCATTCATCCATCCATCCATCCATCCACCCATAAATTAATTAATTGGTCTAAACGAATTTTTTTATATATTGAGTATCACATATTAAAGCAGCAACATAAACAAATGAGAACGAGCACAACAAACTTAAAGCTTATACAAGGCGCTCAAACACAAGTAGATTGTACAATGTTGGCTGCCACAAGTCATAAGAGACTGGAACACATCGTTCTGGTCCCAGTTTAATAAACGTTATGCTAAAAGGTCTTTTAAACTCAAAATATTGGCTATCTCAAAATAACATTTCAGTCCTTCCCATTTTGACTTGCGATTTTCATGGTATTTGTTTTAGTAAAGACATGCGCTCTTCTTTCTCAGACGTACGGCAGTGCACAGGGGGCTGAAGGGCGACCTACAGACTCGGTGGACGATCTGGGAGCTGGGTTAAGCCAGTTAGACCTAAAGGTAAGTCCTCTCTCTCTCTCTCTCTCTCTCTCTCTCTCTCTCTCTCTCTCTCTCTCTCTCTCTCTCTCTCTCTCTCTCTCTCTCTCTCTCTCTCGTTCTTGGCTGTGTGTGGCTACAATTAACACATTTATTATTTTGCCTCGGAACCGGGAAGGTTCTATACCACTTTTGCCGTTTTGCCGGAAGAAAGGCTCAAAATAAAAATTCAGTCCTTCCCATTTTGACTTGCAATTTCCATGGTATTTGTTTTAGCAAAGACATGCGCTCTTCTTTCTCAGACGTACGGCAGTGCACAGGGGGCTGAAGGGCGACCTACAGACTCGGTGGACGATCTGGGAGCTCAGTTAAGCCAGTTAGACCTAAAGGTAAGTCTTCTCTCTCTCTCTCTCTCTCTCTCTCTCTCTCTCTCTCTCTCTCTCTCTCTCTCTCTCTCTCTCTCTCTCTGTTCTCGTTGGCTGTGTGTGGCTACAATTAACACATTTATTATTTTGCCTCGGAACCGGGAAGGTTCTACACCATTTTAGCCGCTTTGCCGGACGAAAGGCTCAAGGCCTGAGAAGAAATAACACAAAAGAGAGGACAGCTAAAAGAGAACTATAATCGTAGCTGACTGTAGATCTGCTGGGTTGTTGGAGAAAAAAGGGTGAGGGGGGGGGGGGGGGGAAAGAAGAGGGGGGAGACAGGGGGGCTGGGGCTGGGGCGGGGGCGGGGGGGGGGGGGGGGGGGTTGTTTCTTTAGTCCGGTGACCCCAGAGTGGGGCCATCAGACGTGGCGTCTGCAGCAGGAGGTTGACCACTGAGGTGTTGCCAGACTCTCGTCGCGAATCTCTCTGGGGTTCTGGCCTCAACTGCTGCTGGTGGCAGGACGTTCCATTCCCTGATGGTACGTGGGAAGAAGGAACTTTGTCGATACTGTGTTCGACACTGAGGAACTAGACCTTGCTGTGAGTGCCCTCTGCGTTGCCACTCTGGTTGTGGTTCTAGCTTGTCCTCATTGATGCTCATCATGTCATTCTGTATTTTATGCATCATGGTAAGGCTTGCAACCTGCCGGCGTTGCTGCAGGGTATTCCAGCCAAGCCTCTGTACCATATCAGTGATGCTGGCTGTCCTCCAATGCTGATTCAGGACGAATCTTGCAGCTCTTCGTTGAATCTGCTCCACTCTGTCTATGCTTTTTTCTGAGTGGAGGGATCCCACACTGAGCAGGCGTATTCAAGAAGCGGCCGTACAAAGGCCATGTAGGCTTTCGCTCTCAACTCAGTGGAGGGATCCCACACTGAGCAGGCGTATTCAAGAAGCGGCCGTACACAGGCCATGTAGGCTTTCGCTCTCAGCTCAGTGGAGCTATCTTCAGATTGCGTCTAAACAATCCAAGCGTCTGCCTGACCTTCGCTACTATGGCACTCGTATGGACATCACAGCTACCGTGCGCCTGAAGGGCGACACGAAACAGCCTGAATATACAAAGAGTTTGCAGTCCGCAGCTGACTGGAGCCGGGTTTTTTCCTCACCCTTTCACCACCACTACAGGCGGGGATCATTGTGAACTCACTCATTGCCTCTGTTACCATGCTTAACACTTCTCACCTTCCAGATGCAAAGTGAGAAAGTTGGCTTGATTTGTTTGCTAGGTTGGCAGGCTGCGAAGTAATCACTCTTTGTGACCTTGCCAATGAGGCTTTATACTGCTTCTTCGTGTTGCCGAGGGCGATAATTTTATATAGGTTTTCAAGTGAGTCCTCTGTTCACTTGAGAGAGAAAGAGAGAGAGAGAGAGAGAGAGAGAGAGAGAGAGAGAGAGAGAGAGAGAGAGAGAGAGAGAGATGGAGAGAGAGAGAGAGAAGGAGGGAGAGAGAGACAGAGAGAGAGAGAGAGAGAGAGAGAGAGAGAGAGAGAGAGAGAGAAAAGGAGGCAGAGAGAGAGGGAGACAGAGAGAGAGAGAGAGATTTGAGACACAGAGAGAGACAGAGATAGAGAGGAGGGAGAGAGAGAACAGGTAAACACCAATTCTGGTTCAGTATCGGTTTCGGTTTCGGTTTCACTCCTCCATTTATTAAAAAAACGGCTAAAATCACTCCTTTTTGTTATGCTTTTTAACCCTCCCCAAAAGGTGTGATTTAAACCGTTTTCTTGCATTTTTTATTCACAAAAAACAGCGCGGGTTAGCCGTTTTTTACTCGCGAAAACAGCGTGATTTAACAGGTAAAGGAGGTTTCTGGCTCAAGAGGGAATCCCCTACTTTTAGATACAAAAACACAACTTTAAGGGGTGAAAAAAGTAAAAAATCCGTCACCCCCTTATTCTGTCAATTCGGAAGAAAAAACACTACTTTTAGGGGGAATAAAAGCAAAAAAATCAGATTTTTTTTAAACCCCATTTTAAATACAAAAACACTACTTTTAAGGAGAGAAAAAAAAAAAAAGGAAATTCTTTGTTAAAATATTAAGATGATTTTATTCTTTCTTCACAAACACTTATTTTGTCTGTAGCCTTATTCTCAAAGGGGATCTATTCTACTACTATGAACCGGCCTAGGCTTTCCACCATAATTAAGAGATCAGATAACCGTCGTCGCCTCTGACTATACTGGAGTACTGCCAACTTGTATTTAAGCTACAGGGGATTTCCGATAACGTCAAGCATAGTGAAGAGAGGAATTGATAGAATTCTTCGAATTTGAAAAAAATGCATAGAATTCTTGAGATTTGAAAAAAATGCATAGAATTCTTGGGATTTGAAGAAAATGCACAGAATTCTTGACATTCCTAAAAAATTCTTTCACTTTTTTATTTATTTATTTATTTATTTATTTATTTTTATTTTTTTATAACTTTTTTATAAAACAATTTTTTTTTTTTAATTTTTTAAGAAGTTACTTAAGTTCTTTTTAAGTTCTTTTTAAGTTCTTTTATAGGTTCTTAAACAAGTTCTTGTTAAGTCAACTTCAAGTTATTAATAAGTTCTTGGTAAGTCACATCAAGTATTTATTAAGTTCTAACACAAAAACTTGACAAGTTCTTGTCAAGTTCTTACTTAAGTTATTGTTAAGTTCTTATCGAGTTACTTACTTAAGTTATTGGTAAGTTTTTATTAAGTTCTAAAACAATAATTTATTGCATTAAAAATGGATCGCTCTCAGGTTTTAAGCTATTTGGCTTTTGTTTTTCTTGTTTGTCTGCTACTTTTTCTGGTTGTACTGTTTGTACTTCTACTCGTTTTTCTAGCTTTGGTTGCATATGTGTTTTATATAATTTATAAGACAAATAACCAACACCAGCAACCACACCAACAGTAAGCAATACAACATCGTAATTCGTACTGTTTTGTTTGTCTTCTTCTTTTTTAACTGGTATTGCGCTTATGGTTGATTCATCTTCATTCTGAGACAACAGTTTTTGTTTTGTTTGTTTATTCATTTTTTGTTGTCGATTCCACTCTGATAACCTTTTACCTGCTTCAACTCGTCCTGGGCTCTTCGTTACCTTGGTTACTGTCGGACTGGGGCTTGTTTGCTGTTCTGTCTGATTCGTTTGATTCTCTGTCACGTTCATTTTTAATAGCCATAAAATCTATATGATTAAAAGTAATTAACCCCATAACAACTGGCGAAAGAAGCCCGCCAAACCTATAATAAAGATCACAACTAAGAGACTCTAACGATTTAGTTAAAACAGGATCTTGACTTAAATCGTACATTAAATCTTGGCTTGAATCGAGTGGAAAAAACTGACTAACTAACTTAGTGTACAAGCCTATTACAGTTTGACCTAAACTTTTAACCATTTTAGATCCTAATTGTGCTTCGTATCTGTTGTAGTACTTTTCAATGTCAGCAGAAGACATTTGTTGAATCTGTTCTATACTAAATTCTGTTCCTAAGTATTGTTTTGTTTTTCCACACGCAGCCAGAGAATACAACTTTTCCTTTTTATTCATAACACTTGTCGACACTTCATCAGACATTACGGCTTCCTGCGCATTTAACAACAGTTCGTCACAATTCATTTTTTAGTTGATTTATTATTTTTATTTTAAAAACAAAAAATGAGTGCTGAAAAAACTGTTGCTAACCTTGTATATCAATCTGCTCTGATTGGTGGACTTTCTGTTGCGTACACGATGGTTGGTAAGAAACTATTGAAAATGAAAGCAGCTGACCTTGGAAAACTTGACCTAGAGGACTCCGGTAAACTAATCGCTATAATCACAGCTTCAATCGCAACAAAAGACTTTTTAGTTAAGCAAGGAATAATTCCAGAAAATATAAATATGTAAAAATAAAATGGCTTCACTCGCAATGATGATTGGCGGTGCTGTAGTAAACGCACTTGCTTTTTCAGGTAGTAATTACATGTTTAGTAAACTAGAAACAAACAAGGAAAGACAAAGACATAATCGAGCAATGGAGCAATTAGCAGCAGCACAAGACGCTTATGAAAAGCAAAGACTCGCTCAGTTAGATTTTATTAACAACAAATTAAAACTGCAAAACCATGCAGCATACACTTTTAAGAATGTTGACGACGCCATTAAAGAGTATTATTTAGTGACAGGAGAAGACCTCCAACAGCTCCCACCACCAAAACTAAGTGACTTCTACCAACCATCCGAAAAACAAAAACTCCAGGAAATAGCTTTTATTGTAGTTGGTATGACTGCTGTTTATTTCATAGCAAAAAACGTGTAGTATTAAAATGAATGATAAACTATCTAAAATTTATTATTCACCAAAAGGTTATTGGAAAGGTTTAACTGCTATTCAAAAATTAAATCAAGCTGCTGGAGTCACTGAACAAACGGCAAAAGAATGGCTATCTAAACAAGCTATTTGGCAAATCTATTTACCAGCGCCTAAACGAATTAAAAGACCGCACTTTGTCAACACAACACCAAATGACACTCATCAAATGGATCTTCTATACCTCCCTCATGATTTAATCAGAAGAAAAAGATTTAAATACGCGCTTACAGTTGTTGATTTAGCTTCAAGATATAAAGATGCTGAACCATTGACTGATAAAAGTGCTACTTCAGTCTCTGTCGCTTTACAAGAAATCTATAGACGCGGTCCATTAACCTATCCTCGTTTAATTCAAGTTGATGAAGGAAAAGAATTTAAAGGACAATTCAATCAGCTAATGTTAAAACACAAAGTCGCTATTAAAAGGGGTATTCCTGGAAACCATAGATCTCAGGCCTTAGTTGAAAACTTTAACAAACAATTGGCAGAAAGACTTTTTTCTTATCAATACCATAGAGAACTCCTTGATTCAACTAGAAACACTGAATGGGTTAGAAGACTACCCTCCGTTCTGCGTGTCATGAATAACGAAGAATCTAAGGTCATTGGACTCCGACCAGTAAAAGCAATACAGAAGAACACAATTGACTCTTCAATAGACTTGCCAATTCAACATTCAACTACAAAACAACTAATACCATTTGGAGTAAAAGTTAGGTTTCTTTATGCACCAGGGGAAGCAGAAGGAGACACTCGCATAAGAGCAACTGATCCAATTTGGAGCATCGATCCGTACGAAATAAAAAGAATAATAGAAATGAATCCTCCCGTGTATTATTTAAGAGAAACTGATACGACAACACGACCCGTTCCAAAAAGAGCATTTGTTAAAGAAGAACTACAGATAATCCCACCAGATACAGTTCCTATTATTTGATTAATCTAAAAAATCGAAGATAAATTTGTTAGACTTTTAACAACAATTCCAAAAAAAAAGACCTTGCAAACAATGTTTTTTTTTTTTTTTTTTTTTTTTTTTTTTTGCCCTCACAAACATTTATACTGACTAGGAAAATCTGTTTTTAATACTAGTTTACAGAATTTCTCTTTTCTTAGTCTTTGTTTAATCTTGTCCTTTTCTTCTTTTGATTCAACAACATCATTTTCATCAAGACATTCTTCAAAGCTGTTTTTATCTTTAGTAAAAAACAAAACAACCGTCTTTAGCTGTTCTCTAAAGTCCTTTAAAACCGAATTATACTTCTGCGTTAAAATCCATACGCTAATTCCTGCATGCCGACCACTGAATGCTAGTTTTGCTAAACTATTTCTTTTTTGGACTATGTCTCTTTCAGCTGAACAGTCATCAATGATAAACAAAGTTGGTGTTCCTTTAAACAGTTTATAAAAATACTCTAAACATTCGCTCAGTTTATTACTTGGACTGACTAAATAGATTTCGTCATCTGTCCAAATGAACTTTCTTTCTTTATAAGACTTGTTGAATTCTAATGTAGTACAAAAAATTACTATGTGTTCAAAGTGATTACGATAAACCGTTTGTATTAAATCTAAGGCGAACACACTTTTTCCGCAACCTGTCATTCCACAAAATAAACCACAATGGGGTTCTTTTGTAAGGAAATTTAAACTGTTCAAATCCATTATTTTAATACACAATATCTTTTAATCTGTTGTCTTCAATGTTCAGCTGAGCATCGCATAGTAAATATACATAAATATATATTTGCTTACTCTCTTCTGCTTCTTTATGGATTTGAATGTTTATTCCTCCTGACCCATCGCCAACTGTTCTTCCGCTACCATGTAGTTTGTTATCTTCTGTTGTTCTAAGATCTAGCCACAACGCATACTTCGAATATAAATAATCTTCAAGTCTGACATCATGAAGATGGAGGTCTTTGCAAATTAAATCAGCCGTCGGGTCTCTTTGCCGACCACCTCCACCCAACAGCTTTCGTATTTCATCAAAATGCTGATAAGGTAAAAGACCGCTTGCAAACAACTGATTCGGTTGTCCTTCAATCGTACATGTTAGTTTAGTTATTTTAGGATTATGAAACTTCTCGCTTAATCTGCTAAAAGGTTTTTTGGACTCCTCAAACAGCAACAAAATCCCTTTCAATGACCTTGCTGATACATTTAAATCGATGTTCCAAATTGTGTCTGATTTGTTTTTAGGTATTTTACTATGATTTAAAATTCTGTTGTAGTATATTGCTAATCTTGTTTGGTATTGTTGGGAGATCAATCGAGCTAATTCTGGATGACGAACAACATCAAACTCTAATGTGATGTCTGAAATACTATATTTTGCATCAGGATCTGTCGCTGATCTGATAACACGGGCATAGTCATTAAAAGTTAATTCATACATAAGCCTATCTTGTAAAGCACCCTGATAATACGGGGAGTGCGTGTTTAGCAGCTCGAAGTCAAGAGGTATATAAAATCGATTACCATAAACTTGTGCAACCAACTCATCTGGATTGTTATCTTTTTTATCTTCAGCACCAATTCTATGTTTGATTCCATTATCTCCCTGTATTCCTTGATAAGTTCGATCTTTTCTTTCATTTTGTGTGAGCCAGAGGTCACAATAACACAAAAAGACATCTGCGTTATCTAAAGACATTACCTCTCTCCCTTCAAGTTTAATAGTAATCTTACTAACGATCGCTCTACCAAGATTAGCAACTAAAGTTCTGTTCGGATCGGTCGCTGACTCCAGTTGTATTTTAAAAGCAAGACGTGCGGTACCTGGCACAATTACTTCATTACTCCCCAGACTAGGAAATCTTACTGATAATATTTGTCTTTGGTCGATAGTTGAAGGATTATTACTTATCACGATACTCTGCCTGGTTCCTTTTACACCCAGTGGTTCTTTTAACCGTCTGTATGGATCAATAATTGTTCCGTATGATTGTGACATCTCTCTTTTTTTAAAATAAAATAAAAACATAATTATAAATAAAAACATGGCAGGAATAGAAGCAGATCACGATTATGATGCCTTTGACGATGAAGCTGGAGATGACATGAGTGAAGACATTCCTTTATTGTCTCGTCGTCGTAATCTACTATTTTTAAGACGAGAACTAGATGAAGCAGAACCAAACCCGAATGTAGAAGTTAGACCAAGGGAAGATAATATAGTAGTTGAAAAATCTCAATATGAAATGCACCTGGAAATACAGAAATCGAAAGTAATGGCTTTTCGTAAATTTATAGGTCAAGATTTATCCGATTTGTATGATCCTAATGACTATGTTTTAGATAGTAAAGGTCATTTATATTTGGATAATGATAAATACACCCAACTTACATACAAAAATAATCCAGCAAAGTTTTATAAAATAAGTTCACTAATTTCTCATGGCGCCCCCACTAATGATCTAAGACATATTGGCGTTGAACCAGACCTAAAACCAAAACCAAACCTAAGCACAAAAGCTGTTTCTTCACTTCAAAACACGCTACAAGAACTACCTACTGATTCCCAACTTCAATCGATTCCTCTTAGAGACTTAAGCGCAACTGCAGACCAAATAATAGAAATGGAAACTAATTTTATGATTTCAGAAGATGAAGAAACCCATTTAAAAACATTACATGATTCGCCATTACCTATGAGATAACTAATGGCGCTCAATTCAACATTACAATCTACCAGGGGCGAGTTAATAAATAATCTAGCAAAGTTAAGCGAACTTGATTCTCACATTGACAAAGAAAAACAGAAATTAGTTGAAGCGGACGACAATAACCTAGGACAAGACGTGAAAGACAGAATCATGCAAAGACTAGATGATCTTCAACACGAGAGAGCTGCAAGACTAGAAGCACTGTCAACTAACCGCGAACAATTACGCACACAATTCAACAGAATAAAAGAAACCATCCAAATAATGTTATACGAAAACACGACGTTAGCTGAACGAATAAAAACTTTATTTAGAGAGCAAGGAGTCACGATTGCGAGCGTTATGACAGCTTTAGGGTTTGCAATCTCTACTTTAGTGTATGCTTTAACAGGAACAGGTGGTGGTGGTGGTCAATTACCTTCTCCACCGCCACCACCTTCACTGTCAAAAGACTCTTGGATTAAAAAACAACTGGAACATTTAACGAATCTATTAAAAAAATTAGGAGAAAAGGCACTAGATGCACTACCTGGTATATTAGGGGGAATTGTTAGTTGGCTTTTTTCTACTGCAAGCAAAGTAGTCGGTTTTATGGCTGAACACTTATGGATGCTAATAGTTTTAGTTGTAGGATTACTCTCTAGTAAAATAAAAATAAACTAGACCAGCTGCAGTTAGAAAAATAACTAGTGCTGTCTTTTCGTTTTCATGACTGTCAGTTAAGGTCGTTGAGTTCGTTGAATTCGTTAAGTTCATATTCTTTTTTTGGCTGTCAGGGATTGGATGGTGTGTTCTTTGTATGATCGACAATGTAGAATTTATTTTTGAATTTTTACCAACTGCTTGATTATCTCTCGCTATAAGGATTTCGTTGTTATAGTTTACAATTGTTCCTATTTGAAGTCTGAGATCAGAGGGCAGCATGTACAATCCACTACCGACAGCAAAGTCTACTTTCGATCTTGCGAATCTCAAAACGTCTTGATACCTTTTAATGCTAGCTGGGAGGTCAACTGTAGAATTGATTGCATCTTCTAAATTAGCTAAATACTGTTTTTGTGCATCAAACCCAGTTGAAGGATCCATTATCTCAGATTTAACTTGCGCTTGAGATCCCAGCAAACACCACACGTAAGTACGAATAGAATCATTTACTCGTTCTATTCCCGCCTTT
Source organism: Phymorhynchus buccinoides (assembly GCA_017654935.2). Taxonomy (NCBI): domain Eukaryota; kingdom Metazoa; phylum Mollusca; class Gastropoda; order Neogastropoda; family Raphitomidae; genus Phymorhynchus; species Phymorhynchus buccinoides. The sequence continues at coordinate 34,843,320 of CM065710.1, read as the reverse complement.
GTCAGTCCTTCGGAAGTATCAAGAATAAATGTAGACCAAGCGTTTTTATGTTTTTGTTGAATAGATCCTAGATGAACGGTCGTACCTGAAGAAAAAGACGTGTAAGGGGGATTCCAATCATAGTTATACTTTCTGTGCACACCCCAATAATAAAGTGTACCCAGTCCATGATTACAATCTAACTTTTGTCTAAAGTCTGTATTCAAGTTAATGTTAAACTCGTTACAAATCCGTTCAAAGGCCTTCAAGTCAATTCTGTTGTTGAACGGATTAAAAGTGGAATCATTCGGTAATGGAGCATGCAGTTCAGACAAAATACGCTTGAAAGTATAATAGAAATGAAATCTGTAAACTGCTTTTACCATGACTCCAGGATGATTTAAGTGATCAGCGAAAGAAACACCACACCCTGTTGTAGCACAAAACACAGCAAAGTTTAACTGGTTTTGATAAAACTGCATTGGATGACTAAACCATGCCTTTGCGATGTTATCATGTTTGACACTAGGATTTAAATAATGGTTTAATGGATTACTGACCTTAACTTCAAAAGAATCAACTCCCACTGCAACAACTATTGAATCAACAGCTATAGTTTTAGGGTTATATGATCCAACTGCATATTTAGCGTCTTTGTTATATTTAAAAGCATTCATTTATATATTCGCAATAAAAATGTTTATTTATATAACTGATCAAGACGCGCCAATACTTTTACAACGCCCTATTGAAAATCATGGTTCTCTAAAAGTAGCGCTCCATGAAATTTATTACAAAGTTAAATGGATTAACATAAGTGAATCCTTAAAGAACAATTGGATAAGAAAAATTACCAAAGAAGAAAGGGTTGAACTAACTATACCAGACGGTTATTACGGTTTTTGTTCATTAAAAGAAATATTAAACGACTTCGACATTACTTTAAAACTTAATGAGGGAAATTTGAAAGTGAAGATGATGTTTAGAGGCCAAAAAGGAGTAGTATTTGAATTTGCTAATGAATTGGCTAAACTATTAGGTTTTAGATTAGACAGGTTCCATGTCACTGATAATGCACTGGAAAGTAATGCATTTACGGCTGTAAAATCACTTAATCTTGGAATACATTCTTTATTATATTTTCATTTAGATATCCTGAGTACGGATGACAACTTATTTGATAACCAGCCGTCTACTGTATTAAGAGTTCTTCCAACAGCAAAAGCGTCATACTGTGATTACGAAATTATTACGTTCACCAACTTACAGTTTAAAGAATTAGTTTGTGGGGTTCACCATTCACTAAAAATAAGAATAACTGACGAAAAAGGAAAAGAAGTTCAGTGCGACAGCCTTAAATGCTTTGTTAGAAATAAAATAATTTAGTTTAAAACTATGTCGCGCGGACCAGATCAACCGGTTATGCTTGACCCTGTTAGATGCGCAACTTTAGAATTGAAGGACCTAGCGGACACAGAAGACTTCGATTTAAACGGAGAGATAGGAGCGCTGTATGGTTTTGAGTACACAAACAACGGCTATTATAAACGAGCAGAAGTAAGTGATAAAAAAGTACCTAAACTAGAGCAACTGCGTAATGTAGTAGCTGACAATGTTGGTCAGTTTGAATATAAAGTTGTTAAGAAAAGGGATAACAAATGGCATTTAATTCCATCGTTGATTGGGAAATAAAGTTTGAATTTTTAAGCCCGTTTACATTCTTTGATAATGACAAACACTTTCGCAAATCATTTAACTCAGGACCGTTACATGTCAGTCTGATTCCACAAAACAACAGCAGAAGAGAAATAGCAATCAAACCTTATAAAAAAAGACAGTACATGCTGCACAGAAAAAAGACAGTGACAAAGGATTCATCCACGCTATTAGAGTTCATTCCTAAAATGGTTTTAGCAGACGAATTTACTATGATATTTGAACTTTCTGTTAGAGCAGACAACCCTGATTCCCTACCTGTTGGTGTTAGCGACAACCTAATGAAAGGGATTCTTATTTCTTGGCAAAACTTGGATGTTGAATCAGTGAGATGTACTATCGTTATTCAAAACCGCGGTGAAGAAATTAAGGCAGTGTCGACCAGCGATAAAGTTATATTGAGTGTTGATCCAAACAATCTTAAAGAATTGACGTACATTAATGTTACTAATTTAGATCTCATTGGGTTTTATTACACTGAAAGCATTTTGTCTGATGATCTTCTTAAAATGATAGCAAGTGCAAATTAAATGTTAAATTTTTTTTTTTTAATATAAAAAGATGTCCGTTACAGTATATCCAAAAATACCTAAAGAAGATACTGACAAAGAAAAGACTGATGGTGGTGATGATCCTGAAATCAGAAAGTTCAGATTGTCTACTATTACAGAAATACAAAGAGAATTGGAAAAAGACCTCACTAACTATAACAGAACCAAACGAAGGTACTCTTGTTTGCTTAATTCAATAACATACTTAAATACTGGATTTGGTACTCTAGGTACTTTAACAGCAGGAAGCTCTGTAGGGTTGTTAGCGACAGGGGTCGGATCAGTAGTAGCTTTGCCTCTAGGGTGTGTGTCATTAACTCTCGGGTTGTTTTCAATCAGTACGTCTGCTTTCAACAAAAAAATAAAAATAAAACTTCAAAAGCATACAGCCATGGTTCAATTAATAATGGCAAAACTTAGTTCATTTCGATTGATTATCAGTAAAGGCTTTGCAAGACTCTCAAATTTCGGATGAGGAGTTCAATAGATTGCAAGCAGACTACAACGACTACAAAATGCAAAAGTTTGAACTTCAGAAAAAATCAAGAGCAAGTTTTTCACAACCGCAAGACATAGAAGCAATAAAAAAAGAATGTGAAAAAAAAAATAAACGACACATTAAAATCTGTTCTAGGGAAATAACAATAAGAACTCCAAAGGGTGCTTATTCAATTCAATATGATTACACGTTTCGAAAGTCTACTGACTATGACACTTAGTTCTCCAGTGCCCGATTGAATACGAAAACTCTGGTGATTTAAACACACGCTTTTGTATTGTTTGAGTCGAGTGATTTTTTATTTACAACTGTTGTGTTTATCTCGTGTAACTTAGATTGTATTTTTATGTTGTCATGATAAAACGTCTTGGAGTCAAATAGTGCTTCTTTATAGTTATCGTGTGTCATGACCATTTGAACAACTGGTCTAGAAATTCCTTTTGCTTTTTTAATAACACTAGTTTGACTGGCAATTGAATACATCTTTGCTCTCAGTCCAACGTACTCTTTGATTATAGTTCCATTCAGTTCATCCTTCATCTTACCGATTACCTTTTTATTTACGGATGAATGTAATGGAGATTTACTTGGGTAGTCAGAGGTGTCATACCAGGAGTCAACACCTTTCGCTACTTCTGTCTCTAAATCTTTGTAAAAGTCTTCAGTCGGAATGTCTAGAATAAATGAGTCCGTGTCTGTGTAGAGTACTTTAGATCCTGGGTAGAGTGGTTTAAAGTAGTCGTATAGAAATTCCAGCATCAATAACTTGGACAATTCTAAGACAGCAAACCCAATGAAGACAGGTTTGTCTAGTTTTACATTAATTTTTTTCATCATTATACCGTAAAGGTTATCATGGAACTTTTTGAAGTCTTGATAATGGGGTTTTGAAGTTAGTTTGATTGCTTTGTTTTCTTGGGTAACTAATCTAACGTCTTTACGTTTGTGCGGGTTTTCCATAGTCTTTCCAAAACAACTGTTGTTCATTAGCTTAAAGAAGTCTTTTTCTGAGGCGTCGGTAGCCTGTGTTCTAAGATTAGTGTTCTTCATTATATATGGCTCCATGAATTTCTCCTGACTAAACGAAATGATTCTATGAACTGCTGTTAGTTTTAATCCGTGACGTAAATAGAATTGTAGGAGTCTATAATGACAGACGTATTTTTTTTTGGAGTGTAGATTAGGCACAAGTTTAGGGAGGTCATTTCCCACTTGAAGTCTTTCTGCTG
>CM065710.1:34820993-34833493 GCA_017654935.2 Phymorhynchus buccinoides | reverse complement strand
GGTGGAGGGGGATGATTTAAAGTGTGGGTGAGAGAGAAAGAAACAGGAGAAAAAGACAATATTATTCAGTATGCACATTCATGTGTGTGTGTGTGCATGCGTGCATGTGTGTGAGCGTGTTTGTGTGTCATTGTGTGCGTGTGTGCGTACGTACATTTGTGTGAGCATTCTAATTCTCTAAGGCAATGGAGCTTGAGAAAAGCAAAAACAAACTGAAGGGTCAACCTAGCTCTCCAATTTGACCGCCAGGGGGCAACCAACTCAACAGGGGCTTATCTCGACATATCTTTAGTTGGGGGTAGAGAAAGAGAGAAAGAGGGAGTTCTCTCCCTCTCTCTCTCTTTATCCCCAACTAAGAATATAGAGAGGATTAGCCCCACTCGAGCGTTATGCCACCTGGCGGTCAAAACAGCCAGCTAAGCCGCTCACTGAAAAGTGATAGAAGATAAAAAATAAAATAAAAATTAAATGCATGAATACACACATAACGTTGCACGCACGCACGCAAGCACACACATACACACACATGCACATGCACGTACATACACATACACACACTATCAACTTACCGCACATTTCACACACACAGCCTGTCGTTGGGGATCAAAGGTTACTGCCCCTGATTCCCCCCCTCCCCCCTCCTTCTCTCCCTTCCCCCTGCACACAATTAAAAAAAAAAAATGTTGCCGTATAAAAATGAATAAGAATGAATATGTTTAATTATCACCACAGCTTCAACTGGGTTCCTTTTAATATCGTTGACGGAACACGGCCGGAGTAAAATAAATTGATCAGGTGAGGGTTTTTTGGTTTTTTAGAAAATCATTATTGCTTTCAAACTTTTTTTTCAATTGGGCACTGCCAATTAAAAAAAATAAATACATCTGCATTGTTAACATTTTGGGACTTTCCTGGAGTTGCACTGCCTCCGGGCATTGCCTCCAGGATCGTTCCCACCATCTTTATATCTACTAATGTCCCATATGTGTCTGTTTCAGACCGGAGGACGTTAAACAGATTTTCATCATCAGCTTTCAAACATTAATGGTTTCGTTAAGCTCACATTAAAACTATAATAAAAACACTATCACAAACACACACTTCAACACATATGCATTCACACACACAGACACACACACATGCCATGCAAATAATATTAATACACAAGACGCCAAACCATCTCAATCTTCTCACAGTATAGTTGAACAAGCTAAGGGAGATAAGTAATTAATGGTACAGTGGAACCTCCCTTATAAGACCTTCAAAAATCATCCAAAATCAGGTCTTATAGGGAGGGGTCTTATAAGGGAGGTGATTTTAATACTTACAAAGAAGGGCAATGTCTCAGAGAAGTAGGTCTTATGTGGGAGGGAGTCTCATAATGGGAGGTCTTATAAAGGAGGTTCCACTGTAATACACAAGACGCCAAACCATCTAAATCTTCTCACACTATAGCTAAACAAAATTGAACAAAGGGTAAATACTCTCTTTCTAATTAACTCCCCTCCACCAAAGTTGACTACGATACCAATCATCTAGCAGTGCGTGGGTCAGAACCAAAGTGAGACAAACAAAGCATCTTTCTCATAAAAAGAATGTGCCAAGTTCGCCTTTATGACCCTCCACCCACACAGTAGGCCTACACATCAACATGAGGATGATGCTCTGTTTGTCTCACTTTGGTTCTGACCCACGCACTGCTAGGTGATTGGTATCGTAGTCAACTTTGGTGGAGGGGAGTTAAATTAGAAAGAGAGTATTCACCCTTTGTTCAATTTCGTTATCTCCTCTCTTGGCCTCACTATTTCTTAAACAACCTAAGGGAGATAAGTTATTAATGGAATGCAACTGCACAGAAATGAGTTCAAGTTGTCTCCCTTCCGTTCAGGGGATAACAATGAGAGACTCGGTGCGATTTTTCTCACGCCAGAGGGCATGACGCTCGTGTGGGGCTAATCCTCTCTATATTATTAGTTGGGGATAAAGAAAGAGAGAGAGACAGTGAGTGGTCCTACCATCACTCTCTCTCTCACTACGCCCAAGTAAGAAAATCGCGTGATAAGCCCCTAGTGCATTGACTGCCCTCTGGCGTGACAAATATCGCCATAGGTTGACCATTGCAAACATGATCTGCCACAACTGAGGGGTTATGTTCACCAGACCTGTCTTGTGGAAGCAGGGGGGAGGGGGAGGGAGTGAAGGATTGTCCACTGTCCAGAACCATGTCCAACAGTTTGACCGTTTGACCATTCCACTCACTCCTCAACGGCCACTGAAAGAAAGAAATACAAGGAGAAAAAGGACTAAGAGCATGGCACTGTTCTTCTTCTTCTTCTTCTTCTTCTGCGTTCCCGGGCCATAAGGCCACAATGGGTAAGTATGTGTCCGTTTTCCAGTTTTCACTGATCTCCTCGCTGCATTCAGCTGACACATTCTGATTTCAAAGGAAAAAACTATGTCTATATCGAAGATTTTTTTAATTTTTTTTATTTTATTTTAAAGGCATGAGAATGGGCCAAAAAGTCAGACAGTAAATGACACATTAAAGCAAGGAAAAAGTCAGTCAAAGAGAGAAACAGATTAGAGGAAGTTATATGCACAGAACTTCCAGAAGATGGGGGAACTATTTGAATGGAAGACATCCCCCCCCCCCCCCCCCGGTATCCCCAAAGGGGGGTGGGGGGCATGGCATTCAATCATAGTCAAAGTTCAGAACAGTGAAAATATTATACATGTAACTAGTTATGGCCATTTTGTAGTATATTCTTTGCCGGGGTGTGGCTGCGAGTTGGGATTCGAGATGATTAAGGTTCGCTCCCCAAATTTCATGCAAATTGCTGATTTTGTGACAACACATTTTTAGTATTCAATAGTCATGCTATAAGGCACAGGGAACTCATTCTGGAACAAAAGTATGACATTAATTTAACCCTTTCACCGCCAAAGTCACATTTATGCACCACAATGGTTTAACACCCATGTCACTAAAAGGCATCACATTGGGGTCCATTATCCAAAGACCCTGTTGCCTTAGTTTTGGGAAGTAAGAACAGACCTTATTTTATATACCGTAAAATGCGGGCTATCAGCTGCTTCTTTTCCCCTCAACTTTGGCCCATGCGGCTTATAGACTGATGCGGCTTATGTGGATTTTCTTTCCACTCTTACATTGATCAGTATGATGAAATCTGTTTCTGGCCACATTCTTCAGCCTATTCTGAGCTTCTTTAGACTCAAAACTGGTTTTCGTAATCAATAAATTCAAATCTCATGTTTAAAGTGTCCAAGAACATTAAATACTCATGTTCTGATATGATAATTTCTATATTTGTGTTGGTTTGTGCACACACAATTTTCTCTGCGGCTTATAAACTGACGCGGCTTATATATGAATAAATACCTAATAGTTCGTCAATTTAAGGGATGCGGATTATACACAGGTGCAGCTTATAGTCCAGTTTTTACGGTATGTCACAGAACAATCCCCAATACTGCAGATGGATTTTGTTCTCTACCCATGTCATTTTAATGGACTTTCTTGGATGAAATATGGCTGGCGGTGAAAGGGTTAAAGGCCATAAAATAGGGTAACTTAGTAGGATACAGCGATAAAGCGTGGCAGAAGAAGAGACTAGAAAAGCAGCAGTCACCTTATGGTGCAGAGCCAAGTACTGCTGTCTGATTTGCTGTAACGTCTGTTCCTCCCAGTCCACCCAGGCATGGGAGCAGGACAGTTTGTGAGCTGGAGGACAAAAAGCAGAAGAGTTAACCCCTTCCAGGGCACCCAATCGTCCTGCAAAACAAGGGGTCCCAGGGCTCCCAATCGTCCCGCAAAACAAGGGGTCCCAGGGACTCCTTCGCTTACAGTATAGAGGGTCCTCATGGCTCCCAATCGTCCCGCAAAACAAGGGGTCGCAGGGACTCCTTCGCTTACAGTATAGAGGGTCCTGAGGGCTCCCAATCGTCCCGCAAAACAAAGGGTCCCAAGGACTCCTTCGCTTACAGTATAGAGGGTCCTCAGGGCTCCCAATCGTCCTGCAAAACAAGGGGTCCCAGGGACTCCTTCGCTTACAGTATAGAGGGTCCTCAGGGCTCCCAATCGTCCTGCAAAACCAGGGGTCCCAGGGACTCCTTCACTTACAGTATAGAGGGTCCTCAGAGCTCCCAATCGTCCCGCAAAACAAGGGGTCCCAGGGACTCCTTCGCTTACAGTATAGAGGGTCCTCCGGGCTCCCAATCGTCCTGCAAAACAAGGGGTCCCAGGGACTCCTTCGCTTACAGCATAGAGGGTCCTCAGGGCTCCCAATCGTCCTGCAAAACAAGGGGTCCCAGGGACTCCTTCACTTACAGTATAGAGGGTCCTCAGGGCTCCCAATCGTCCTGCAAAACAAGGGGTCCCAGGGACACCTTCGCTTACAGCATAGAGGGTCCTAGAGGCGAGGTAAATGGTCCCAGTAGCATAGCAAATGCTAGAAACATTTTCTAGTGCATCCCTGGGACCCCCTGCACATTCTTTTAGAGGGTCATTTAGAATTTTGGTGCTTCATAGACCCCCAAATGGGGGTCCCTGGGAGCCCTGCCCTTCAGGACTTCACTGCCTTGGGTAAACTCCGTCACTGGCCTGGGGCTGCCTAGAAAAAACAAATGTTATAACAAATAAGAAGCGCAACAAAACTCACCCTGTCCATGATTCAGTTTGACAACATTACTGGTTGATCCGAGTTTATTTCTCGCTTTGAAATCGTGGTTACTTGCATTAAAATCAGAATCGTTAGTCTCCTTATCACTGTTAATGAAAACATATTGGAATATTTTCAAAGGCTTGTTTAGGGACGATTTGTTTTGACATTTCAAATATTACAAATTAAGATAGAAGTGTCAAACGTAAGTGAAACGAAAGCTGGAACAGTGATGAAGAGACGTAGGGGAAGACGGGGTAAAAAGCGCATGGGCGGGTAAGAAGCCCACCCCAATTATCTCATGAAATAAAGAAAATTTCAGTCAAATTTGCCCATGAGACGAATGCTAGACATTAACGCTCGTCTCATGGGCAAAATGAGACTGAAATTTGCTTCATTTCATGAGATAATTGGGGTGGGCTTCTTACCCGCCCATGCGCTTTTTACCCCGTCTTCCCCTAACTCGAAAACAGTGGTTTGGGTTGAAAAATACATGGATTTACACAGGTCTTAGACTAAAACAAATTGCTGTTCCGAGAATACTCGTAATTAGGCCCTGACTGGCGTTCTCCTGTTCTGAGTAAACTCGTAATTCGTCGAGAATGAGTTAACCCATTAATAGCCAAGAATTGTTTTGTGTTAAATCCTACAAACCTTTTTGTGAATTTCTGTTGCTAAAGCAACCCAACAATTTATATTCTAGAGAAGTAGAAAAATTCAAAATGTTTCTGTGTTTTTTCATGCGCGCGCTTGACGCGTGCATGGCTACGAGAGGGGACGTGTTTTTCTCATAGTGATGCAATAAAATCAGAGACAGATGATGAAGTAAAACATGCTGTGAATTGCTGGTGACACATGATTGTTTGAGTTAACAGGTAACCCAAACCAGCCAGTATGTGTATAACCCAGAGCAGCTGGTATTTGTTTTGACTTCTCGCATGTTTTCCTTTCCCACCGCAACAGTCATACAGTAAAACCACTGGGGCCATTCATAGCCATGCACGCTGACAGCGCGCAGTTGGGTAGCTTACTTCAGCAAAGAAAAGTTACCTAGGATTTTTAGAATTCGTAAAAACGGTGAAACACGTATAATTGTAAACATGTTTATCTAAAACTCTGTGCAGTTTGTTTTGTGATAAATGCGTTAGAGAAAATATTACACTCACCTCGATCTGGGAGCGGTTCCTGAAGCCATTGTTTTCACTTCACACAACAAAACTTGTTGGCATGCGCTCGAATCAAACACCGGATGTAAAAATCATGATGGATAAGGTAGAAAACTCATTTTTCAAGAGATTCAGACCAACATAATTTATTGTTTCCCTTCCTCTGCTTCTGTAGCTTTGGGAGTGCATAGGCACGCGTGGAGCGTGCATGGCTATTAATGGGTTAAGTAGCAAGAAGCTCTCTGGAGAGCTGGACAAGAGGGTCTTCAAAGAAGAACCCCCTCTCGATAAAGTGTTTCGGCGTGGCACTCCTTTTATGTTGGCAATTGAATGAGGGGGCTTTTCCTCTGGAGACCATCTGTTTTGTTTCGTTACATTCTATTTTTCTCTGTTTGTTTAGGCTTCCTTGCTTTATGATCTTATGGGTTTTTGTTTCATATTTTTTATTCAATATATATATATATATATATTCCATTTCTATTATATGCAAAGCGCCCTGTAGCCTACATAGTAGGATGGGCGCTATATAAATTTTCCTCGTTCTTATTATTATTTATGATCTCTCCAGAAAGCCATATGTTCACCTCCACACATTTGTTTGTAGTTAAAAAGAAATAAACATTGTCATCAAGTTCTTGAAATGCCGTAGTGAAAACTTAGGAGTAATAATACAGAAAGTGCAATCTTAATTACGATGGGTAGGTTTGCTACAAAACCCTTGCTTAAACACACACAGATTAATGTCACATGCCTTCACAAACTCCAAAGCCTTCTGAATTTGCCACCATCAAAAATTGTTAAATTCAATAATAATATTATTTGAAGGAAAGAGCTCAAATTATCTCATGAAAATACAATTTTTTATGCCAATGAATCTGACACAGAAAGACAATTAAAAAAAAAAAAATTAAGACAATATTTTAATGCCAGTACATTAACCCTTTCGACGCGAGCCATTTTTCATTCAAAATTTTCTCTCAAACTTACCTAGGTAAAAGTTGGCATCTGCAGTACTGTGAATCCCCCAATGACATGCGTCAAATAAACCCTTTCCTTATCTCCCACAATTAACAACATAATAACTAAATAAGGATATTGGATAACTGATCCAACTTTCATACTTTTAGTAGCATGTGTGTTAATTGAATCAGTGTGGTGCTAAAATGACAAATTGGCAGTGAAAGGGTTAAGATGGAATTAGTCAATCGTAGACATGTCGTCGCTGTCCGACGCTAACCGTGTATTTACACAATCAGTGATTTTACAGGAGCATCAAAAAACATATTGTCGCCTGCTACAAAGTCAATCCCCATTTGATATACGCTTGACCCTTCTTCTTTACCGATGAGTAAACATGTGACACAATAAAAGTTGCATTAACACCCAAAATGTTCGTGATAATTCAGTTACACGGTTAGTCACAAAGTTAGTGCATTGTTCTCACAATGGGAGATACGACAGCTGCCGGCAGTTACACGATTAGCGTGACCAGTTACACGCTTATCGCGTCAAAACCAGCAACAACCCGCCACATACACGATTATTTCCGTGGTATCATGTGACAAATTTGAGCATTTTCATTGGTCGCAGACACAAGATTTTATAGACGACCTGCGTGAGGTCACTGGAAGGAGTTTCAGTAAAAAATCTATTTTTGTCAAATTTTGTACACGTTTAGCGTCGGACAGCGACGATATGTACATTGTATGCAAATTAGGATACCATGTGACTGAACAATTAACCCACCATATGTAGCTCCTGGTCAGACTGTTCGGCGCCTGTGTTGAGTATGTCTGGCATATCTCCCAGCGTAGACATCAGCTGAAAAAACTACAACATAAAATTACATTTATTAAAAACATGCACACATGCATACACATGTGTGCATTCAACAACAACAACATACAGTATTAATACGGCGCTGAATCTTGATAGAAATCAAATCACAGCGCACACACACGTTAGCATTCATAACGCATTCAAACAAAAATGCAATAAAAGCGAACACACACGTATGACATAAATGGTATACAGCAGAAACAGACATAAAGGCAAGAGAGAGAAGAGAAAGAGAGTGGAGCCTCAATGACGACGGAACAGGTGGGCTTTGAGGTTAGATTAGAAAGCAGAGAGGGTCGGTCGCTGACGGAGGGAAAGAGGAAATTTGTTCCAAGATGTCGGTCCTGAGACAGCAAAAGAGCGCCGAGCAACAGTTGAAAGCTTATACCTAGGGATCTGGAGAGACAATGCGAGCTGGCGTATAAATGGAAATAGTGACCCCCCCCCCATTGCTATAACCATATAATTATGTGGTGCAGTGGAATGGAGGTAATTAATTCAAGTGATTATTAAGCCTCACTTTGGTCGGCCCCGTTCTCACCTTGGCAAGCCCCGTTCTCACCTTGGCAAGCCCCGTTCTCACCTTGGTCGGCCCCGTTCTCACCTTGGCAAGCCCCGTTCTCACCTTGGCAAGCCCCGTTCTCACCTTGGTCGGCCCCGTTCTCACCTTGGCAAGCCCCGTTCTCACCTTGGTTCGGCCCCGTTCTCACCTTGGCAAGCCCCGTTCTCACCTTGGCAAGCCCCGTTCTCACCTTGGCAAGCCCCGTTCTCACCTTGGCAAGCCCCGTTCTCACCTTGGCAAGCCCCGTTCTCACCTTGGCAAGCCCCGTTCTCACCTTGGCCCCGTTCTCACCTTGGCAAGCCCCGTTCTCACCTTGGCCCCGTTCTCACCTTGGTCGGCCCCGTTCTCACCTTGGCAAGCCCCGTTCTCACCTTGGCCCCGTTCTCACCTTGGCAAGCCCCGTTCTCACCTTGGCAAGCCCCGTTCTCACCTTGGCAAGCCCCGTTCTCACCTTGGGTCGGCCCCGTTCTCACCTTGGCAAGCCCCGTTCTCACCTTGGCAAGCCCCGTTCTCACCTTGGCAAGCCCCGTTCTCACCTTGGGAAGCCCCGTTCTCACCTTGGGAAGCACCGTTCTCACCTTGGCAGGCCCCCGTTCTAAACCTTGGCAAGCCCCGTTCTCGCCTTGGTCGGCCCCGTTCTCACCTTGGCAAGCCCCGTTCTCACCTTGGCATAGCCCCGTTCCCCGTTCTCACCTTGGCTAAGCCCCGTTCTCACCTTGGCAAGCCCCGTTCTCACCTTGGTAAGCCCCGTTCTCACCTTGGCAAGCCCAGTTCTCACCTTGGCAAGCCCCGTTCTCACCTTGGCAAGCCCCGTTCTCACCTTGCTAAGCCCCGTTCTCACCTTGCTAAGCCCCGTTCTCACCTTGCTAAGCCCCGTTCTCACCTTGGCAAGCCCCGTTCTCACCTTGGCAAGCCCCGTTCTCACCTTGGCAAGCCCAGTTCTCACCTTGGCAAGCCCCGTTCTCACCTTGGCAAGCCCCGTTCTCACCTTGGCAAGCCCCGTTCTCACCTTGGCAAGCCCCGTTCTCACCTTGGCAAGCCCCGTTCTCACCTTGGCAAGCCCCGTTCTCACCTTGGCAAGCCCCGTTCTCACCTTGGCAAGCCCCGTTCTCACCTTGGCAAGCCCCGTTCTCACCTTGGCAAGCCCCGTTCTCACCTTGGCAAGCCCCGTTCTCACCTTGGCAAGCCCCGTTCTCACCTTGGCAAGCCCCGTTCTCACCTTGGCAAGCCCCGTTCTCACCTTGGATAGCCCCGTTCTCACCTTGGCAAGCCCCGTTCTCACCTTGGCAAGCCCCGTTCTCACCTTGGCAAGCCCCGTTCTCACCTTGGCAAGCCCCGTTCTCACCTTGGCAAGCCCCGTTCTCACCTTGGCAAGCCCCGTTCTCACCTTGGCAAGCCCCGTTCTCACCTTGGCAAGCCCCGTTCTCACCTTGGCAAGCCCCGTTCTCACCTTGGCAAGCCCCGTTCTCACCTTGGCAAGCCCCGTTCTCACCTTGGCAAGCCCCGTTCTCACCTTGGCAAGCCCCGTTCTCACCTTGGTAAGCCCCGTTCTCACCTTGGCACCCCCGTTCTCACCTTGGCAAGCCCCGTTCTCACCTTGGCAAGCCCCGTTCTCACCTTGGCAAGCCCCGTTCTCACCTTGGCAAGCCCCCCGTTCTCACCTTGGCAAGCCCCGTTCTCACCTTGGCAAGCCCCGTTCTCACCTTGGCAAGCCCCGTTCTCACCTTGGCAAGCCCCGTTCTCACCTTGGCCCCCGTTCTCACCTTGGCAAGCCCCGTTCTCACCTTGGCAAGCCCCGTTCTCACCTTGGCAAGCCCCGTTCTCACCTTGGCAAGCCCCGTTCTCACCTTGGCAAGCCCCGTTCTCACCTTGGCAAGCCCCGTTCTCAAGCCCCGTTCTCACCTTGGCAAGCCCCGTTCTCACCTTGGCAAGCCCCGTTCTCACCTTGGCAAGCCCCGTTCTCACCTTGGCAAGTTCCCCGTTCTCACCTTGGCAAGCCCCGTTCTCACCTCACCTTGGCAAGCCCCGTTCTCACCTTGGCAAGCCCCGTTCTCACCTTGGCAAGCCCCGTTCTCACCTTGGCAAGCCCCGTTCTCACCTTGGTCGGCCCCGTTCTCACCTTGGCAAGCCCCGTTCTCACCTTGGCAAGCCCCGTTCTCACCTTGGTAAGCCCCGTTCTCACCTTGGCAGCCCCGTTCTCACCTTGGCAAGCCCCGTTCTCACCTTGGCAAGCCCCGTTCTCACCTTGGCAAGCCCCGTTCTCACCTTGGCAAGCCCCGTTCTCACCTTGGCAAGCCCCGTTCTCACCTTGGCAAGCCCCGTTCTCACCTTGGCAAGCCCCGTTCTCACCTTGGCAAGCCCCGTTCTCACCTTGGCAAGCCCCGTTCTCACCTTGGCAAGCCCCGTTCTCACCTTGGCAACCTTGGCCCCCGTTCTCACCTTGGTAAGCCCCGTTCTCACCTTGGCAAGCCCCGTTCTCACCTTGGATAGCCCCGTTCTCACCTTGGCAAGCCCCGTTCTCACCTTGGCAAGCCCCGTTCTCACCTTGGATAGCCCCGTTCTCACCTTGGCAGCCCCGTTCTCACCTTGGCAAGCCCCCGTTCTCACCTTGGCAAGCCCCGTTCTCACCTTGGCAAGCCCCGTTCTCACCTTGGCAAGCCCCCGTTCTCACCTTGGCAAGCCCCGTTCTCACCTTGGCTTCTCACCTTGGCAAGCCCCGTTCTCAGCCCCGTTCTCACCTTGGCAAGCCCCGTTCTCACCTTGGCAAGCCCCGTTCTCACCTTGGCCCCGTTCTCACCTTGGCAAGCCCCGTTCTCACCTTGGCAAGCCCCGTTCTCACCTTGGATAGCCCCGTTCTCACCTTGGCAAGCCCCGTTCTCACCTTGGCAAGCCCCGTTCTCACCTTGGCAAGCCCCGTTCTCACCTTGGCAAGCCCCGTTCTCACCTTGGCAAGCCCCGTTCTCACCTTGGCAAGCACCTTCTCACCTTGGCAAGCCCCGTTCTCACCTTGGCAAGCCCCGTTCTCACCTTGGCAAGCCCCGTTCTCACCTTGGCAAGCCCCGTTCTCACCTTGGCAAGCCCCGTTCTCACCTTGGCAAGCCCCGTTCTCACCTTGGCAAGCCCCGTTCTCACCTTGGCAAGCCCCGTTCTCACCTTGGCAAGCCCCGTTCTCACCTTGGCAAGCCCCGTTCTCACCTTGGCCCCGTTCTCACCTTGGCAGCCCCGTTCTCACCTTGGCAAGCCCCGTTCTCACCTTGGCAAGCCCCGTTCTCACCTTGGCAGCCCCGTTCTCACCTTGGCAAGCCCCGTTCTCACCTTGGCAAGCCCCGTTCTCACCTTGGCCCCGTTCTCAGGCCCCGTTCTCACCTTGGCAAGCCCCAAGTTCTCACCTTGGCAAGCCCCGTTCTCACCTTGGCAAGCCCCGTTCTCACCTTGGCAAGCCCCGTTCTCACCTTGGCAAGCCCCGTTCTCACCTTGGCAAGCCCCGTTCTCACCTTGGCAGCCCCGTTCTCACCTTGTTCCCCGTTCTCACCTTGGCAAGCCCCGTTCTCACCTTGGCAAGCCCCGTTCTCACCTTGGCAAGCCCCGTTCTCACCTTGGAGCCCCGTTCTCACCTTGGCAGACCTTGGCAAGCCCCGTTCTCACCTTGGCAAGCCCCGTTCTCACCTTGGCAAGCCCCGTTCTCAGCCCCGTTCTCACCTTGGCAGAGGCAAGCCCCGTTCTCACCTTGGCAAGAGTTCTCACCTTGAGGCAGAGAGAGAGAGACCTTGGAGCCCCGACCTTGGCAAGCCCAGAGACACCTTGAGCCCCGTTCTCAAGCCCCGTTCTCACCTTGGTCGGCCCCGTTCTCACCTTGGAGCCCCGTTCTCACCTTGACACCTTGAGAGTGAGAAGCCCCGAGAGAGAGTTCTCACCTTGGCAAGAGAGCCCCGAGAGAGAGGCAGCCCCGTTCTCAGAGAGAGAGAGAGAGAGAGAAGCCCCGTTCTCACCTTGAAGCCCCGTTCTCAGAGAGAGAGTTCTCAGAGAGACCTTGGCAGACCTTGAGAGAGTGAGAGCCCCGAGAGGCAAGCCCCGTTCCTCACCTTGAGAGAGAGAGAGAGAGTGAGAGAGAGAGAGAGAGAGTGAGAGAGAGAGAGAGAGAGTGAGTGAGAGAGAGAGAGAGAGAGAGAGAGAGAGAGAGAGAGAGAGAGAGAGAGAGAGAGAGAGAGAGAGAGAGAGAGAGAGAGACAGAGAGAGAGAGAGAGAGAGAGAGAG
>CM065710.1:34805993-34815993 GCA_017654935.2 Phymorhynchus buccinoides | reverse complement strand
CCATCCATCCATCCATCCATCCATTCATTCATTCATTCATCCATCCATCCATCCATCGATCCATCCATCCATTCATTTATTCATTCATCCATCCATCCATCCATTCATTCATTCGTCCAACCATCCATTCATCCATCCATCCATCCATTCATTCATCCATCCATTAATTCATTCATGCATTTATTCATTAATCCATCCATCCATCCATCGATTAATTAATTAATTCATCCATCAATCCATTCATTCATCCATCCATCCATCCATCTATTCATCCATCCATCTATCCATCCATTCATGAATTCATTCATTCGTCCATTCGTCCGTTCATTCATTCATTAATGCATTCATTCATCCATCCATCGATTCATTCATTCATCCATTCATTCATCCGTCCATCCATATTCTTTAATCCATCTATTGATTAATTCGTCCATTCGCCCATTAATTCATCCATCCATCCATTCATTCATCCATCCGTTCATTAATTCGTCCATTAATTCATCCATCCATCCATCCATCCATCCATCCATCCATCACTTCATTAATTCATCCATCCATCCATTCACCCATCCATTCATTCATTCATTCATTCATTCATTCATTCATTCGTTCATCCATATAGACCCTTCTTCAGTTACTGTGTTTGTGTGACCGTCAATCGTATTCGACCCTGACCTCAAAACAGCAGAGGAGACGACTGCTATTGCAGAGGACTGGGACGGACTTTGCTTCAAGTGAGAAAGCCTTGCTCGGGAAACATCCCCACCCTGTTGGTCAAAAGGACTGTAGGAGAGCTGGTGCTTGGGAAGGTCCCCAAAGGCCAAGTAACCCTGTTAGCTGTAGCGCTTAAAATCCAGTGCATGTTCAACTAAAGGGCCTGCTACACTACATACGATTCGCTGTCAGTGCGATGCGATTGTGACGATGCGAGTCATGATTCACGTGAAATACGTTCGTCTAAAAAATGATTCTACTACTTTCTCTCTGTATACTCCAGTGGACCCAATACACGATACATCGTGCGAATCATGACTCGCATCGTCACAGTCGCATCGCATGGACAGGGAATCGAATGCAGTGTGGCAGGCCCTTCAGTTTGATAGTCGCGGTCAGTCACAAATAATAATAACTCGTGCAATGAGTTTTCGTTACCGCAGAAGAACAGTTATTTTACAGCTCTCATGGTACAGTTGGCCCTAGTAGCAGGTCAATGTGAACCAATGATAAAAGCTATTTGAGCTAGGGGTCTAATCTAATCTAATCACACCTTCTTTTAAAGGTGGACTCTGACGGATGACTTTTTGCAAGAAACACGTCGAGATCAACAGTAAGACAGCCTTTTCAAGGATCGGAACACTCACTTTGCTCTGGTTTCTTAGAAATCAAACCGTCAAAACGGCGATTCCTCCTTGGCGGAGATGCCGGAGAGAGTAGCCATTTTGGATGGGGTGGGTGAAGGTCACTCATTGTGGTTGAAGCGTTTTATTATTTTGTAGTGCAGTAAAAAACAAACAAACAATGGAGCCATTTCCTTTGTTGTGAGCGAAACTCCTTTACACAAACTGCATAAAATTTAAATAATAAAAATAAAAAGGCTTGTATTGCGAAAAGTTCGTGCAAACAATTTGGTCTAAACGCAGGCGGCCATTAGAAAAGAAACGGCATACGCCTTCTCTTTGGGTGAAAGAATGTGTCTTCCAGCACCTCCGCCAAGGAGGAATCGCCGATTTGACGGCTTGATTTCTGGGAAACCAGAGCAAAGTGAGTGTTGCAATCTCTGTAAAGGGTGTTTCCCTGGTGATCTGGACGTGTTTCTTACAAAAACTCATCCACCAGGGTGCCCCTTTAAACCCATGCAATTATCCACTATTCTTTCTATCTTCAGTAGGACCAGTGCCAGATCTTGTACCACGGCATGCTCATTATCCCAAACCCAGCCGCTCTTGCCACTTGGGGTGACTTGCAATTAGCGGCTGCAATCTACATGGTCACATAATTATGCTCTTTAATAATATAAAATGGTAGACCTAATTATGTATGCTGTGCACATTAAAGGTATTATGCTTACGACCGAATGGAAGTTTCCAGATCCATTCTTAGAATCCTACTCAGGTATATATAAAGCGTTCACGCGAATCGAACGCCATCTTCTGATCAACTGGCGAGCAAGACACACCTTTGGCGGGCCAGCTGGAAGCAACACAGAGAGAGAGCTGCTACACCTTTGCTGTTTTGCTGATCTTCTCAGACTGACTATAGGGCGACTTTGAGTGTCTACCCAGACCTCCAGCTACTTCAACTTAGCAGTACGGCGGATCACCGACAGGATGTGGACCATCACCACTCTTTGAGCCCTCCTGCCAGCTCCGCCGCACGACAACCTTAGTGTTTACCACCTGCTCTGGGAGCAGACACTTCCTTCGGGCTATTCACCTGTTCCAGAGCGGGGGCACCTCAACGTCTCCTGCGAGACCGGGTCTTCCTCTTCCTTTCGTAAGCATAAATAGGGTGTTAGAGTTTTGGTTTTTTTCCTTTTTTTTGCAGTTCGATGTTTTATTCGACTGCCTAGTTGTTAGGGTCTGTAGGATATACCACAAAAGTGGTATCCCTGGGAGAACGGCCACCCGAGCCAAGTCACAGTGGGACTCCCAGGGTCAGGGCCTAGGACCTCTAGCTAGTTTAGACTCCACTGGTATTTTCCTTTTTCATCTTTCCTCCACTGTCTTTTTTTCCCGACTTCATGTCGCTCTAATTGGTCTATCAATCCCCCCACTCGTAGGCTTTTTGTCGGTGGGTACGGAATTCAAAGCATAGGTTCTGGCTAGGATAGTTTCTTATTCGTGTAGGGTTCTTGCCAACCCCCAACTCTGTTTGGGGGGCTTGTGTGCGAGCAACAAAACTAGTTGAGCATAGGTCTTTAAAATTATAGGATTAGGTCTTTTCTCTTTTCCAAATTGATAGAATGAAAAGTTAAAATTACTTTTTTGGGATTTTGGACTAGAAACTTTCGGACTTTTCTAAATTTGTTTGACCCAGTCTTGTAGGGAACATGTAGGTGAAGATAAAACGGATAGGTTTTGTTAAAAACTAAAAGTTAAAGGATTTTTTCATAAAATAAAGATAAACTTATATGTAGTTTGTTTTGATACAAGATACCTTGATTTGAAATCGTAAGTAATCGAGTAAAATTAATGGGATTAATACATTTTTTTGTTTTTTCCTAGTAAAAAGAAATAGGTGGGTAGAGGTTAATCAATATTTTTTATATATAAATAAATTACGGTAGATAAATTTGTTTGCCGTGAGAGCAGTCAGGGACATTTTGATAGTAGAAAAGTTTGATTTTTTTTTTTTTTAGTTTTGTTTTACGTCCTCTCGGAATTAACCATGTGGGACATTTCTTTTAAATCGAGTTAAACTTTTGTTTAAATACAGTTGAAGGAAAGAAGGATTTGTTTTGCTATTTAGTACTTTAGATTTTAATAGTTTTAAAGTTTTGATTGAAAGCTGTTTAGTTAATTTCGCCATGTCTGGCCTGGCCTGCGTTTTAAAAAGGGTTTATTAGAGTAAACTACTTTATTTTTAAATTTTTCCTAAGTTAGACTTAGGGGAATGAGCTGGGATCAAAATTTCAGGACCACTATTTTTTAAGAACAACAACAAAACTTTAAAATTTCAAAAAAGGCCTTTGTAAAAAATATTTACATTTGTGTTATAAACACAATTCTTTTTATTATTAAAAATAGAGATGCAAAAAAGTTTGGCTGCATCGATCTAACAAAAAGGCCCGATGCCACAAAATCAAAAATGTTAGTTATGTTAAAACTATAAGTGGTCCCCACCGGACCAGGTTAAAAAAGATGATTTTTACTTTCCTGACCCACAGGCCTAACGAAAGCTTATCGGCCAGGTCTAGGAAAAATATAAAAGTGGGGGTTTGTACATAGGGGATTTATTGGCCATGAGGGGGGAGGGACGGAGAGACAAAGTCCTCCCCGCCCCCCACCCATCCAAGGCCTAAGGTCCGATGGGGATAAGTTTGATTTTGTTGAGAGAGGCCTCTTAGAGAGAGGCACTCTCGACAAGACACCATAGCGCTCAACGTAGAGCAGCTTGGACCTGATTGGTCACTTTTGTAAACGTTGGTTTTTGATTGGTCGTTCTTTTAAACGATAGAACCTCGTTTTTTGTAAACATGTAGACTCTTCCCCTTCCGTTTTCACCCACCCTCCCTTCGTCGAGGGTGGGATAAAAAGAGGAGGAGTTTACAGCAGCACTTGTTAAATAGATACATTTATATTTGATTATATATTTTATTGAAATATAATTTTGTGGTAGGGTCCTTTGACCTCCCTGCCTATGATGGATACACCCGGGTCCCCAGACGCAGAGGACCTCCCTCTTGCCGGAGATAATCGGCTTCATAAAGGTTATTTCTAAGGAAGCATGGGCCAAAGACGCAAAAATGTTAACCTATTTAACCCGAACCCTGGTAAGAAGCCGTCTTACCTATGGGATGGAGGCTTTTTACACAATTCCTAAATATCAATTCAAACGGTTGCAAGTCGTGGAAACAAAAGCCTTAAAAACTGCCTTAGTATACCACAGTATGCCACAAATAAATTAGTTTATAGAAATGTTGACTGGCTTCCCTTAGATAGATGAAGCTACACTGTGCCTCCAGTTTGATTCGATTATTTTCCTCTAAACAAGGATCAGCAGAAGAGTTTCCATTTCCATTTAATTGAATCCCAGTGAACAGAATGCAAACATAGACCACACGGAGACCACACGGAGATCGAAGCTGCAGAAAGGTTTAATTTTTTTTATGTAATATTGTGTTCTTATTTCTATGACAACTAGTTTGGGTACTTTTGTGCGTGCGCGCGCGCGCGCGCGCGCGCGCGCGCGTGTGTGTGTGCGTGTGTGTGTGTGTGTGTGTATGCGTGTGCGTGTGCGTGTGTGTGCGCGCGCGTGCGTTTGTGTGTTATGCGTAGATGCATGTTTTTATGTCTATGAATATGTCACAGCGAGAGGGTGAGGGTATGCGAGCGCGTCTGAGTATGTTTTATATGTCTGTAATTTT
Organism: Phymorhynchus buccinoides; assembly: GCA_017654935.2. Taxonomy (NCBI): domain Eukaryota; kingdom Metazoa; phylum Mollusca; class Gastropoda; order Neogastropoda; family Raphitomidae; genus Phymorhynchus; species Phymorhynchus buccinoides. The sequence continues at coordinate 34,810,907 of CM065710.1, read as the reverse complement.
GTATGTGGGGCGATTCTTAGTTTTTGTAAAGCGCCATGAGTAGCACACCTAGAACGCGCGCTATATAAATATTCTTTAATATATTATTATTATTATGCTTTGATATTAATTTCGATTTTGTTCATTTGATGTTGTCTTCCATTCTGCCGTTCCCCTCCCCTCCTTTTAGGGCTTCTCTGAATGTGTGCGCGTTTGTGCAGGTGGACATTACTGGCAGAAGAAGAAGAAGAAAGATTGTCAAAACTTTCCTGTCGTCCGGTACCCGCTTCAGACGATGGCGCAACAGGGCGGGCCACCTGACCAGGTAACAAGGATTCTGAAAACGTAAAGATTGTGCGTATTTACGCACTAGACCTTTCGAATCACCCCCTAGAATGTCAAACCATGCGTGTGATTTACCCTTTTAAATCTCATGAAGGGGGTCAGATGATGCATTCAAATGATGATTCGTGCGTTAACAGTCGTTACTTATCACTAAGCTAATGACGTTGTTCCTATTTATTTATTTATTATGTACATTTCTATAGCGCTTTTTCATCAAAACTCTAAGCGCATTACAATTTTTACTAAACAATATTATATTAAAAACATATATGAACAAGCATTCCTATCCCTCACCGTCACCCACCCACCCAAATGCTCCATCTCTCATTATTGAACACAGCCACACAAAAAGATAAAAACATGAGCAATTATTGTAAACAACATAATAAACAACGACACATAGAGAGAGAGAGAGAGAGAGAGAGAGAGAGAGAGAGAGAGAGAGAGAGAGAGAGAGAGAGAGAGAGAGAGAGAGAGAGAGAGAGAGAGAGAGAGAGAGAGAGAGAGAGAGAGAGAGAGAGAGAGAGAGAGAGAGAGAGAGAGAGAGAGAGAGAGAGAGAGAGAGAGAGAGAGAGAGAGAGAGAGAGAGAGAGAGAGAGAGAGAGACAGAGACAGAGACAGAGAGACAAATAGAACACTGAACACTGGAAACTATTTTGCAAAGGTGAAGATTAGGCGAAGCCTATTTTTACAATCTGTGTGAGAGAGTGAGAGACAGAGACAGATGATGAGAGACAGAGACAGGGAGTGAGAGACAGACAGAGAATTGTAGAGAACCAATAGTCTAATGCAAAAAACAAAAATCCACCAATATCGTCCCACCATTTTTGCCGAACCTGTTTAATAGGCTAATGGACATGCAGTGAGAGGGGTTGGGGTTGGGGGGTAGATAGTGAAGGACCAGAGACTGTCTTCCAAACATACACGTTGTATGAACCTGTTTCATTCGATCTGCTTAAGTTTCGCTTTACATGCAGAACTAATGGCAAACAAGTAGCATTATACCCATCTCCTTCCGTTTCACACAGTCAAACACCATTCAATCTAATCTTACTGAGGCCGGATGCACGACTGTAGCGAATATGTATTCCAGAAGGAAACAAAGAGCAGGATAATGTAGGCGAGAGAAAATATTTACTTGGTGAGTTATTCTATTAGGGAGGCTCTTCCTTATGCACTTTGAAAGGGAGTGGCATGGAATAGGCACCATGTTATGAACATAAACAATTGATGTCAGGCATGCCAGTAATTCCAATGTATTCTTCATACTACATCAGGTTAAGCATATCAAGTCGTCTTCCTTGCAGGCATCACCACAAGTTCAACTGAATTGCTTTAAGATAGGGCCTTTTCCAATAAGGATAGTTTGTGTTATTGCATCCATTCATGCCAGTGTAATATAGACACGCCCATCCATTCTTCTTCAAACCTGTTTGTTAGCAAAGCTTGAAATGGAGCTCAAAATATATTTCTAGGCATTGTGTGCCACAGCCGTAATTGTAAATTAAAACAGACACTTTCAATCTTAAAAACACCAAGTACTAGAAATATCACAGTTTGATGATTTGAAGATTGTAAAAAGCATAAAAAAAGACAAATGTATTGGGTATGTCAAACAAAATGATCAAACAAGTTATATATCCAAGCATAATATGATCTATGATTTTCAGAAAGTATGTTAACTTCCTAATGCCACATTTCCCCCACTATAACATGGATTATGAAGGCAATGCTGCACATGGTTGTTACTCATAATGTTCAATCTGTGTCCTTAAGCCAAGGGTCCCGAGAAATAATTAGGCTAATCTATAAAATAATATGCGATTTTGAGAATAAAATATATATTTTCTTTCAGCAAGTTACTAAGAATTCAGAGATAAAAAAAAAAAATTAATGTAGACAATTCAATATGTAAAATATGAACTAAATGAACCAAGTATGTAGGCTAGTTCTCAGCCATACTTCAGCCAAAAATGTTCATTTAGCTGTAATCACTTGAATTGTTTTAAAAAGTGGTGGGTGTGGAAGTAAGAAAAGAAGACAGTGGTCAGTAAACATATTCTGTTTTCTTGTAATGAAAAACAATGCACCGGTTATGACTAAGCATGTCGTCAAAGAGAAAAGACTAATTTTCTGGTTACCTGTACTACAGGAAAACTGAGAACTGAACAGTAGTAAATTTGTCAATCTGTTGGACTTTAAATGACCACTATATCTCTGTGTCTTCCATGTAGCTTGTAGTGTGTTTCCCACGCATTTTCCACTCAATACATGTAAACGACATGTGTGCAAAGATAAATCATTTAATCCCTTCAGATGAGATTGCTTGACTTAACCTGGCTGAAAAATCAGTCATAATGTTTAACTAGAGGGCTTATGTTTGCCTTTGAGAACAAACATGACATGATTCTCCCCTCCACCAGCCTTTACCTTCCCACTTCCGGCTCTGATTGATACCGGAAGTGTTGCATCATTAATCTTTAATAATCACACAAAATAAGAATGCATTTCGTGCAGCCGTTTTCGAGTTAGTTAAGATTAAAATGTACCCCATTTTGGCAATTTCCAACCCACCTCCGGTTTTGGGTTTAAAACGGAAGTGTTGCACCGTAACTCCTGAGTAAATACCGAAAATATGATTGTATTTTGTGCAGTCGTTTCCAAGATGTTTAAGATTAAAAATTGGAACACTTTTGCCATTTTCCGCCCAAATTTTGGCCACTTGGGTTCATATTGACAATTTAGCATGAGTCTAGCATCCTTCAATTGTTCTGCAAATTTCAGCGAGATTCCATGAAAAATAAAAAGAATCCATGAATGGAAATAAGTGAAAGTGACAACCCAATTTACATACATTTTAATAACTTCCAAGCTATTTAACATATCGAAATTGAACAAAGGGTGAACACTCTCTTTCTAATTAACTCCCCTCCACCAAAGTTGATTACGACATAAATCATCTAGCAATACGTGGGTCAGAACCAAAGTGAGACAAACAAAGCATCATTCTCAAAAAAGAATGTGCGAAGTTCGTCTTTATGACCCTTCACCCACGCAGTACACATCAACAATGGTGGAGAGGACAACATACACAGAAATCAACATCTATCCAAGAGTGGCATAGCCTTCTAATCTTAAAATATGTTACACATAAACACCACACAACACAGAACAAACTGAGAGAGCCAAAAAATCGGAGAAGAAAAGAAGATGGAAGACTTAACCACCGTAATCGACAAAGAACCAACGAATACACAAACGACCAAACTAACAACCACCTCATGACAACCCTGTGTTGCTCTTGTGTTGGTAGGGCATGTCAGGCTAGTGTGTCTGTGGGTCTCGTCAGCAATTTTGAGCGCTTCGTTTTCCTTCCTTCCTTTGTTCCTTCCTTCCTTCCTTCATCCATTCATTCGTTCGTTTTCATTCATTCATTCACTTATTCATCCATCCATCCATTCATTTTCATTCATTCATTGTCATTCATTCATTCATCCATTCATTTTCATTCATTCATTCATCCATTCATTTTCATTCATTCATTCATTGTCATTCATTCATCCATCCATCGATTCATTCATTCAAATCTTTCATCCATTCATCCATCCACCCATCCATCCATTCACCATCCATCCACCCATCCATTCATCCTTCCACCCGTCCATCATCCATCCATCCACCTTCCATCCCTCTATCCATCCATCGATTCATTCATTCATCCATTCATTCTTCCACCCATAAATTAATTAATTGGTCTAAACGATTTTTTTAATATATTGAGAATCACATAGTAAAGCAGCAACATAAACAAATGAGAACGAGCACAACAAGCTTGAAGCTGATACAAGGCGCTCAAACACAAGTAGATTATACAATGTTGGCTGCCACAAGTCATAAGAGACTGGAACACATCGTTCTGGTCCAAGTTTAATAAACTTTATGCTAAAAGGTCTTTTAAACTCAAAAATATTGGCTATCTCAAAATAACATTTCAGTCCTTCCCATTTTGACTTGCGATTTTCATGGTATTGGTTTTAGTAAAGACATGCGCTCTTCTTTCTCAGACGCACAACAGTTCACAGGGGGTTGAAGGGCGACATACAGACTCGTTGTTGGGTCTTTTCTCTCTCTCTCTCTCTCTCTCTCTCTCTCTCTCTCTCTCTCTCTCTCTCTCTCTCTCTCTCTCTCTCTCTCTCTCTCTCGCTCTGTCTCTCGTTCTTGGCTGTGTGTGGCTACAATTAACACATTTATTATTTTGCCTCGGAACCGGGAAGGTTCTATACCACTTTTGCCGTTTTACCGGAAGAAAGGCTCAAGGCCTGAGAAGAAATAGAACAAAAGAGAGGGAAAATGTTGTTTCTTTAGTCCGGTGACCCCAGAGTGGGGCCATCAGACGTGGCGTCTGCAGCAGGAGGTTGTCCACTGAGGTGTTGCCAGACTCTCTGGGGTTCTGGCCTCAACTGCTGCTGGTAGCAGGACATTCTATTCCCTGATGGTACGTGGGAAGAAGGAACTTTGTCGAGAATGTGTTCGACACTGAGGAACTAGACCTTGCTGTGAGAGCCCTCTGCGTTGCCACTCTGGCCAGCT
>CM065710.1:34795993-34800993 GCA_017654935.2 Phymorhynchus buccinoides | reverse complement strand
GAATTTCACCCCCAAGGGATAATTTCTGCATGTAAGTTCCAATATATATATATATCATTTAATGAAGACATAATTTGTATGCCATCAGCTTGATGTCATTTGCTTAGCTGTTATTCAACCAGATACAATCTTTTGTATACATTGTTTTATATAAGAATGATAAAAAAAACACCATAGGGTTGCTTCATGGTCCTCCTTAACCTTGAAGTGGATCTTGCAATCAGCTGGACATTGGTAAAGAACTACTAAGGATGGATATAAATTAAAATAGATCTATTGACTTGATGTTGGTTAGTTAGTGATTCTAAAGAATTGCTATAGGCATATGAACATGAACTATTACTGGACTAACAATGGGTGGGTAGTAATGACCTTTTGGGTATTACTTTTTTTGTCTTTTGATCGGTTCCAAGCATAATAAAGTATTGTTTTCTGTTATAAAAAAAAGAACACGCGTGGGACGAAACCATCAACCAAAACCCAAAAAAGAGTGCCCACAGCGACAGAAAAGCTTATTGTTTTTAAAAAGCGACATTAAAAAGTAACACAACGTACTGCATTAGGTCTCCCTTCACCACATGTCCTCACCAATGTTGCTGATAATGTATTTAAGTTAAAGGCACCTTAGTTTGATCAAAGGAATGGAGCATTGATATGTAGAAACATTGAATGCTCCTTCTTGCGATAGTCAAGTCAAAATGTGTTTCCCGTGACGTGTAGTCGTCTATTAAGCCTAGATGTATTTCTGTTGGATTCCTTATATAATTGCTTGTATTCTCCAACTACAAAGTGACCTATTTTGAAGACAATGAAATTCGAGTCGTATTCAGACGTTTTTGCACCGGAAATTCACTGATTACGACACTGCGATGGATTTTTTAATCGAGATTTGCTTCTTTTTTTGCCTTGACTATCAAACGTTTGAAACTTTGGGGGGAATGTTCATGCAATATAACTTGAAAGTGTATTTGTTTTGCTGTGATATGAATTGTGAAGTGGGGATTTTCAAACTTTTTATGCTTGTTTCAGTTTTAGAGTGCAGTGAGTAGATCTTTAGAGTTGTGAATAAAAAATGTATTTAAAACCCTTTCAAAAGTCTTTAGATTTAGTGGTTTGCTGTGTTATTGATTATTGAAGTGCTTCAAACCTGTATCCTGTTGTTTTGCTGTGCATTGAATCAAACTTGAAAGCTGGTTTTGATGTGGTTTTGTTCCTTCAATAACATCTGTCAAATTATTTATTTTTTCGAAGAAGATTTAAAAGGGTTGGCGTGATGATGAGTTTTTGATTATATAAAAGATGCTTCTTCTAACTACTTTTTTTTTTTTACCGAACAAGACTTGAATTAGTCATGTTTAGACTATCAAATAAGGAGTTGCAAACTATATATACATATTTTTTTAAAATTTGGAGTTCATTAATTGATGCTTGAAAGATGCTTTGGTGTTGTTTTAATTATTATGTAAGCTGGTTCAGCTTGATGCTGAAACATGATGTATTTGGTATATAATTAACTAACATAATCTTGCCCCTACTTGTCGTACTTGTCATAATTATCATATGTACTTCTCTTTTTGTTCCCCCTCTTCTTCTTCTGTATCTATTTGTTTGATTGGATGTTCATGAATATGTCTATGAATTTGTTTGTTCTCCTTTACTTAGTATTCCCACGTTGTTATGCTTTTGTTTCTGTTCCCTTTCTTTCATCATTTACCCAGTGTACTAACTTCACTAGTTGCAGCCAATACTGTGTACTTCAAATGTTGTCAGCACCTAGTATAAGCTTTAAGCTTGTTGTGCTCTGTGATCCTTATTCTGATGCTGCTTTGATATGTGATTGTTTATGAATACATTTGTTTAAACCAAGCTGGTTCAAACGATGTCGATGGTTATCGAATCAGACTTGACACATTGCTGCTTTTCTCTGATATTTTTTCTTTCAAATAATTGTTTTTATATTTTAATAATAATAATAATACATAATAATTGATAGCACTTGTACAGCGCCTTTCCATAATTATTGTACACTCAAGACGCTTCCATTCACGGATACACACGCAGTCAACCAAAACATTATCACCCATTCATTCACCCAGGTACAAGATCAAGTAGGAACACATTTACGAACCGAATGAGCTTTGAAAGTAGTGTGAAACGCCTGAATGTGTCGGTGTATTAGTTTTGTGTTGCTTATTACATAATGTGTCACTCAGTTCTGATGTTTACTCAATAAGATTTGAAAGAATGCTGTTTTGATATGGTTTTAATGACTATTATCTGTCCTATAATCCTTGTTAAAAGTATCACAAACATGACACGAAATAGAACAGAGAAGTTATTTTTTAAGACGATCAGTTACTGACATTCCCAAGTTTTACTTTTCTAACCGATTTGTTCAATACTGGAATAATTTGTCAACTAACATTAAGGCTGCACCTAAACATAAATACATTCAAAAATCTTCTGGACAAAGACACAATTATGTCAAATTTGTATAATACTTTCGATGAATAAAAAACCCCATCCATTCCATATTTTTGTTAAACATTATAGTTTAGCTGTAGAAAGCAAGCCACCTTGAAACAAATCAAAGTCACAAACGAGAAAGGGCGTAAAAGGGCCGCGAGGCCCACTTCTAGTCCTAATTACTACTACAATTACTGCTACTGCTACTACTACTACTACTACTACTACTACTACTACTACTACTACTACTACTACTACTACTACTACTACTACTACTACTACCACCACTACTACTACTACTACTACTACTACTACTACTACTACTACTACTACTACTACTACTACTACTACTACTACTACTACTACTATTACTACTACTAACTACTACTAAACTGCTACTACCACCACCACCACCACCACTACTACTACTACTACTACTACTACTTACTACTACTACTACTACTACTGCTGCTGCTGCTGCTGCTGCTGCTGCTGCTGCTGCTGCTGCTGCTGCTGCATACTACTACTACTACTACTACTACTGCTGCTGCTGCTGCTGCTGCTTGCTGCTGCTACTACTACTACTACTACTACTACTTACTACTACTACTACTACTACTACTACTACTTACTACTACTACTACTACTACTGCTACTGCTGCTACTGCTACTACTACTGCTGCTGCTACTGCTACTACTACTACTACTACTACTACTGACTACTACTACTGCTACCACTACTACTACTACTACTACTACTACTACTACTACTACTAATACTGCTGCTACTACTACTACTACTACTATATACTACTACTACTACTACTACTATACTACTACAATGATTTTCTACAGAATTGGAATATCATGGTACAGCTTAGTTTTTCGTGGAAGACTATGACTCTCTAACTAGAGGGGTGGGGGGGGGGGGGGTGTCATAGTGTCACTGGCTCTAGTGCAGCAGCAAAAGAGATTGGTTGGCCTTTGGGGACCTTCCCCAATGCCAACTTTCGTCCTCAAATCCCTTTGGGCTAGAGAGTGGGGATGTACCCTGGGCAAGGCATCTCCGCTATAAACAAATTGTGGCCCAGCTCGCCGGAATAGCAGCTGCCCTCTCTGCTATCTGGCCGTCATTGTCGGAAACGACTGACAGACAACAATTACAGTATCTAAAATATATTCCAACCGTTTATTTCATATGATTTTTTTCAGTTTAATTTGAACGTATTGCTGGTTTTTGTGTGTGTGTTTTTATGATCAAGTCTTTTACTGTCTTGCTGTGATATTAATTTGTTAATATAGCTACTTTTTTTTAATTCTGGTGTGGATTTGGCATTGTTTAGTGTGAATAGATTACTCAGAAACGCGCTTCGAGATTACTTTTGGTTTGGGTGTTTATTCAATAATAATTGGATTTTTTTGGGGTTGTTTTGATGTGATGTTTGTTATTAAATATATCGTTTTTATTAACTGCTTTTGTTGGTCTTAAAACAAGACGTGTAAATATGGCTGCGATACCATTTTTAAATATTTTGGTTTGGGTGTAACACTGTTTGCTGTGATTTTATTAAGTAGGGTATTTGGAACCATTTTCTGGCTTTGCTGTGCTTAATAAAAAAAATAATTTTGGTTTGGGTGTAACTGTTTGCTGTGATTTTATTAAGTAGGGTATTTGGAACCATTTTTTGGCTTTGCTGTGCTTAATAAAAAAAAAATAATTTGGTTTGGGTGTAACACTGTTTGCTGTGATTTTATTAAGTAGGGTATTTGGAACCATTTTTTGGCTTTGCTGTGCTTAATAAAAAAAAAATAATTTGGTTTGGGTGTAACACTGTTTGCTGTGATTTTATTAAGTAAGGTATTTGGAACCATTTTCTGGCTTTGCTGTGCTTAATAAAAAAAAAATATTTTGGTTTGGGTGTAACACTGTTTGCTGTGATTTATTAAGTAGGGTATTTGGAACCATTTTCTGGCTTTGCTGTGCTTAATAAAAAAAATATATTTTGGTTTGGGTGTAACTGTTTGCTGTGATTTATTAAGTAGGGTATTTTGAACCATTTTCTGGCTTTGCTGTGCTTAATAAAAATAAAATTAAATGCTCTTGTTTTGTGTTACTTTGTGTGTGTGTGTGTGTGTGTGTGTGTGCACAGAGCACTTTCTGCAGATAGAAAAAAAGCATCATAATGAAAAATGTGACAAAAAGGATAGCATTGATAAGCACAAACCTATGCTGTAAGCGTTAGAAAAGGAAGCAAAACCAAGGATAAGCATCTGAATCACGCACGCACACACACACACACACACACACACACACACACACACAGAGACAGACACAGTACACACACACAGACACAGTACACACACACACACACACACACACACACAGACAGACAGACACACACACACACACACACACAAACAGACACACACACAGTACACACACAGACAGACAGACACACACACACACACACAGTACACACACAGACAGACACACACACACACACACACACACACACAGTACACACACAGACAGA
>CM065710.1:34748493-34778493 GCA_017654935.2 Phymorhynchus buccinoides | reverse complement strand
ATTGTCATTCATTCATTCATTGTCATTCATTCATTCATTCATTCATTGTCATTCATTCATTCATTCATTCATTTCATTCATTCATTCATTGTCATTCATTCATTTATTGTCATTCATTCATTGTCATTTATTGTCATTCATTCATTTATTGTCATTCATTCATTCATTGTCATTCATTCATTCATTGTCATTCATTCATTCATTGTCATTCATTTTCATTCATTCATTGTCATTCATTCATTCATTCATTTATTGTCATTCATTGTCATTCATTGTCATTCATTCATTCATTGTCATTCATTCATTCATTGTCATTCATTGTCATTCATTGTCATTCATTCATTCATTGTCATTCATTGTCATTTCATTGTCATTCATTCATTCATTGTCATTCATTTTATCATTTATTGTCATTCATTGTCATTCATTCATTTATCATTTCATTGTCATTCATTGTCATTCATTCATTTATTGTCATTCATTGTCATTCATTCATTCATTGTCATTCATTGTCATTCATTGTTCATTCATTGTCATTCATTCATTTCATTCATTCATTGTCATTCATTGTCATTCATTTCATTCATTGTCATTCATTGTCATTCATTGTCATTCATTCATTGTCATTCATTCATTCATTGTCATTCATTGTCATTCATTGTCATTCATTGTCATTCATTGTCATTCATTCATTGTCATTCATTCATTTATTGTCATTCATTGTCATTCATTCATTGTCATTCATTGTCATTCATTGTCATTCATTCATTCATTGTCATTCATTGTCATTCATTCATTCATTCATTCATTGTCATTCATTGTCATTCATTGTCATTCATTGTCATTCATTCAGTCATTCATTGTCATTCATTGTCATCATTTATTGTCATTCATTGTCATTCATTCATTTATTCATTGTCATTCATTGTCATTCATTGTCATTCATTGTCATTCATTCATTCATTCATTCATTCATTCATTGTTCATTCATTCATTGTCATTCATTGTCATTCATTCATTGTCATTCATTTTCATTCATTAATTGTCATTCATTGTCATTCATTCATTTATTGTCATTCATTGTCATTCATTCATTAATTGTCATTCATTGTCATTCATTCATTCATTGTCATTCATTGTCATTCATTCATTTATTGTCATTCATTGTCATTCATTCATTCATTGTCATTCATTCATTCATTGTCATTCATTGTCATTCATTGTCATTCATTCATTCATTGTCATTCATTGTCATTCATTGTCATTCATTCGTTCATTGTCATTCATTGTCATTCATTCATTTATTGTCATTCATTGTCATTCATTGTCATTCATTGTCATTCATTGTCATTCATTCATTCATTGTCATTCATTGTCATTCATTCATTGTCATTCATTCATTCATTCATTGTCATTCATTCATTCATTGTCATTCATTCATTTATTGTCATTCATTGTCATTCATTCGTTCATTGTCATCATTCATTCATTGTCATTCATTGTCATTCATTCATTTATTGTCATTCATTGTCATTCATTGTCATTCATTGTCATTCATTCATTCATTGTCATTCATTGTCATTCATTGTCATTCATTCATTCATTGTCATTCATTGTCATTCATTCGTTCATTGTCATTCATTGTCGTTCATTGTCATTCATTGTCATTCATTCGTTCATTGTCATTCATTCATTCATTGTCATTCATTCGTTCATTGTCATTCATTCGTTCATTGTCATTCATTGTCATTCATTCATTCATTGTCATTCATTGTCATTCATTGTCATTCATTGTCATTCATTCGTTCATTGTCATTCATTGTCATTCATTCATTCATTCATGTCATTCATTGTCATTCATTGTCATTCATTCATTCATTCATTCATTGTCATTCATTCATTCATTCAGTTTCGTTCATTCATTCATGCAATTCATTCATTGTCATTCATCCATCCATCCATTCATTCATTCATTCATTCGTCCATCCATCCATCCATCCATTCATTCATCCATCCATCCATTCATTCATCCATTCATTCATCCATCCATCCATTCATTCATCAATCCATTCATACATGTATTCATCAATCCATCCATCCATTAATTAATTAAGTAATTCGTCCATTCATTCATTCATTAATGCATTCATCCATCCTTCCATTCATTCATCCATCCATCCATCCATCCATTCTTCGATTAATTCATTATTCATCCATCCATTCATCCATCCATACATCCTTTCATCCATCCATCCATCTATTCATTAATTCGTTCATTCATCCATTAATCCATTCATTCATTCATCCATCCATCCATCCATTCATCGATCTATTTATCCATCCATTCATTAATTCGTCCATTAATTCATCCATTCATTCATCCATACATTCACCCATCCATCCATCCATTCATTAATTCGTCCATTAATTCATCCATCCATCCAGCCAGCCATCCATTCATCCATCTATTTATCCATCCATTCATCCATCCATCCATTCATTAATTCGTCCATTAATTCATCCATCCATTCACCCATCCATCCATCCATTCATTAATTCGTCCATTAATTCATCCATCCATCCATTCATCCATCCATTCATCCATCCATCCATTCATTCATTCATCCATTAATTCATCCATCCATCCATCCATTCATCCATCCATCCATCCATTCATTAATTCATCCATCCATCCATCCATCCACCCATCCATTCATCCATCCATCCATCCACCCACCCATCCATCCATCCACCCATCCATCCATCCATTCATTAATCCATCCATCCATCCATCCATCCATCCATTCATTAATCCATCCATCCATTAATTAATTCATTCATCCATCCATCCATCCACCCATTCATCCATCCATTCACCATCCATTAATTAATTCATTCATCCATTCATTCGTTCATCCATATAGACCCTTCTTCAGTTACTGTGTTTATGTGACCGTCAATCGTATTCCACCCTGACCTCAAAACAGCAGAGGAGACGACTGCTATTGCAGAGGACTGGGACGGACTTTGTTTCAAGTGAGAAAGCCTTGCTCGGGAAACATCCCCACCCTGTTGGTCAAAAGGACTGTAGGAGAGCTTGTGCTTGGGAAGGTCCCCAAAGGCCAAGTAACCCTGTTAGCTGAAGCGCTTAAGATCCAGTGCATATTCAACTAAAGGGTCTGCTACACTACATACGATTCGCTGTCAATGCGATGCGATTGTGACGATGCGAGTCATGATTCACGTGAAATACTTTCGTCTAAAAATAATTCTACTACTTTCTCTCTGTATACTCAAGCAGACCCAATACACGATACATCATGCGAATCATGACTCGCATCGTCACAATCGCATCGCATGGACAGGGAATCGAATGCAGTGTGGCAGGCCCTTCAGTTTGATAGTCGCGGTCAGTCACAAATAAGAATAACTCGTGCAATGAGTTTTCCTTACCGCAGAAGAACAGTTATTTTACAGCTCTCATGGTACAGTTGGCCCTAGTAATAATACAAAAAATAATAATGTTAATAATAATAATAATAATAATAATAATAATTAACATTTATAGAGCGCCCTTTCTTTCATGAGCTCACAGGCGCTTCACAATTATTTAAAATAAATACATAGATCATAAATAAGCTACTATAATATTAACTATCAAAAACATGCACATAGCCACAACACGCACGCACGCAGACAAGCACGCGCGCTCACGCACACACACACAATGTGGGGAACATAGTTTTAAGGCAGGAAACAGGACAAGGAAGAAATCAGAGGTATTGCCGGAAGAGGTGAGTTTTAAGAGCGGTTTTGAAAGATTGGACAGATTTAGCAGAACGAAGTTCATATGGTAGGGAGTTCCAGACAGAAGGGGTGATCCAGACAGCAGCAGGTCAATGTGAACCAATGATAAAAGCTATTTGAGTAAGGGGTCTAATCTAATCTAATCACACCTTCTTTTAAAGGTGGACTCTGACGGTTGAGTTTTTGCAAGAAACACGTCGAAATCACCAGAAAGACAGCCTTTTCAAGGATCGGAACACTCACTTTGCCTCTGGTTTCTTAGAAATCAAACCGTCAAAACGGCGATTCCTCCTTGGCGGAGATGCCGGAGAGAGTAGCCATTTTGGATGGGGTGGGTGAAGGTCACTCATTGTGGTTGAAGCGCGTTTTTTTTTTTTGTAGTGCAGTAAAAAAACAAAAAACAATGGAGCTATTTCCTTTGTTGTGAGCGAAACTCCTTTACACAAACTGCATAAAATTTAAATAATAAAAATAAAAAGGCTTGTATTGCGAAAAGTTCGTACAAACGATTTGGTCTAAACGCAGGCGGCCATTAGAAAAGAAATGGCATACGCCTTCTCTTTGGGTGAAAGAATGTGTCTTCCAGCACCTCCGCCAAGGAGGAATCGCCGATTTGACGGTTTGATTTCTGGGAAACCAGAGCAAAGTGAGTGTTGCAATCTCTGTAAAGGGTGTTTCCCTGGTGATCTGGACGTGTTTCTTACAAAAACTCATCCGTCAGAGTGCCCCTTTAAATCCATGCAATTATCCACTCTTCTTTCTATCTTCAGTAGAACCAGTGCCAGATCTTGTACCATGGTATGCTCATTATCCCAAACCCAGCCGCACTTGTCACTTGGGGTGACTTGCAATTAGCGGCTGCAACCTACATGGAACGGTGACATAATTATGCCCTTTAATCATATAAAATGGTAGACCTAATGATGTATGCTGTGCACATTAAAGGTATTATGTTTACGACCGAATGGAAGTTTCCAGATCCATTCTTAGAGGGGGCGTAAACTCACAGCCGGCATATATAAAGCGTTCACGCGAGGCGAACGCCATCATATTCATTCAACGATTGGGGAGCAAGCAGACAGGCCGTTTGCAGAGAGGCAGACAAGCTACTATGAGAGTGTGTATCAAAACACTATCTTCGACGGAATAAGTGCTGTCTCTATAGGGGATTGGAAGAATGAAAATATCACGTTTTCCGTTAAAAAAAATCACCAATATTTTCTCGTTTTCCGTTAAACGTTGCAATCGAAGGCCTCAATATATTACAGTGGAACTCACGGTCTTTAAGAAAAAACATTGATCATTTGATAGACTTTTTTTTAGCATCCTCAACTCCTCAATATCACGTATTATATATTCAGTCCCCAAATGTTAAATATCGAGATATTCCCAAAATAGAAGGCTTTTACTACCCACCAGAGGTTAGTAACTATGATAGTAAAATATACACCCTAACTTATGTTAACCAAACTATAAAATATACAAAAACAGCCTCTCCTATACAAAATATCCCATCAATTCTCTACAGTAATACGATTCAAATTAAATTACAGCAAAAACAAACTAACATAGTAAACATGTATCTCCCACATGGATATATTTCAGAAATTTCAATAAACAATCCTGACTGGCTATCATTACTAACCCATAAAGAATCCTGGATAATCGCAGGAGACTTTAACACCCATCACCCAACTTGGGATCCCCCTCAAATTAAAAACAGTAAGGATGGAAACATCCTCTACAACGAAATATTAAACTCAAGGCTTTCAACACTGAATGATGGTAGCATAACCCGTCTTCCAATCCATATAAAAGAAAGACCTACCTCAATTGACCTAAATATAGTAAGCTTGGAACTATTAACATATTACAACTGGACAGTAAACACGGACCCATTAGGATCAGACCACTGCCCTATTTTAATTAAATTTAACCAAAAACCTGAAACAATAGAACCCAGGTCAGGTCAGGGTAATGAGAGCAACTAGGCCTCGCGGCCTCTCAAGTGCCCTTTCAATTTAGTTTTTGTAGTATTGGGCACAGCTGTGACGGTTTTTGATGACTCAATCAGTCATGTTGGTATCTCAATTCTGTCAATTTAGGGTCTTTGTCCAGGAGGTTTTTAAACTGGCTAAGGTTTGGTGCAAGCTTGATTTGTGCAGAGAGGTTATTCCAATACTGTACTTGGCAACTCTGTTAGCAAAAAAATGTTTTCTAATGTTAGTTCTGCTGTATTGTATTAGTATTTTTAATTCACAGTTTCTAGTTTTCGAATAGTTCGAGAGCTGAAACAATCTTTTGTTAGTAAAGTCATTAATGCTAAAAATTTGTATAAACATACAACAATTATATCAGGTCTCCTCGCAGCCTCCTGTATTTCAAGGATGGCAAATCCAGCTTGTGCAGCCTTTCACCATTGTCTTTATTTCTAAGATATTTTATCAGTTTGGTAGCTCTCCTCTGGCATCTTTCAATTGACACAGACTGTCTTTTGAGATATGGGTTCCAAATTTGATTCCCATATTCTAAATGTGGTCTCACCAAGCTTTTATACAGGTTTATGAACACATTATTTTTTATTCCTGAAAAAGTCCTAATCAGCCCCAGCATTCTATTTGCCTTGCCAACAGCTGTTGTGATATGTTTGTCAAACTTAAGATTAGGATCAAAGATCACCCCTAAGTCTTTTTCTTCTCTGCATGTCTCTAATATATGTCTATTTGTGCCATGAGTTATTTCATATTCCCTCTGTGGATTTTTGAATCCTAAATGCATAACTTTACATTTGGCAGCATTGAAATACAATTTCCACTTCTCAGACCATTCAGTAAGCTTATTTATATCTTTTTGTATTATGTCCGATTCATGAGAAGAATCATAAATTTTAGTGTCGTCGGCGAATACTTTGCAAACACTTTCAACTTGGTCTGGCAAATCATTTATAAAAATAGTAAATTAAATAGGTCCCAAAATACTCCCTTGAAACTAGTGAACCCAATTACGAAAAGGCCAACTGGACCATGTTCCAAGTTATTTTATCAACTTTAGACACTGACAATTTTAAAAATAATGACATAGAAATTTACTATAATAATATACACTCTGCCATTTTAACAGCTTTCTGTTTTCTGATGCACTGAGTTCAGGGTTAGGAATAATTATTTTAGCTGCCCTTTTGTACATAGATTTGAGTTTTAATAGGTGACAATTTGCAGCAGAGTCCCAGACTACTGATGCATAATTCATGTGGGAGACACTGTGGGCATGAAAAAACATGCGTGCGTCTATATCTATGAAGGGTGTAAGTGGGCTTTTTTGTAGGAATAGGCTGCGAACACGTTTATGTGTCATTGTTTTCAATATGGAATTGTCATTTTAGTTTGTCGTCTATTATTACTCCCAGAACTCGGTGCTCGCGTACTTGGTCTATGGCATTGTCATTAATATTAACATTTAAAATAAGAGGTTCTCTTTGATGCTTTTGTCATGAAGTAATTATACCATGCTTTTGTTCGTTTTTATGATGGAGGACCATAAGGTCTTGGTTACACCAAACAGAAACATCATGCAAAGCTGACTGAAGAGAGGTTTGAATTGGTTAGTTGCACTAGAATTGAGAGAGAGGTGTCATCAGCAAAGAGATCACATGAGAAAGAGTCAGTCTATGTTAATAAGGGTAGATCATTACTGAATAGGCAGAATAGAAGAGGCCATAAGACAGATCCTTGGGGTACACCAGTCTTTATGATCTCAGTGCACGAGTTTCTGCCATTACTAAAGACAAACTGTGTTCTATGAGAGAGAGAGAGAGAGAGAGAGAGAGAGAGAGAGAGAGAGAGAGAGAGAGAGAGAGAGAGAGAGAGAGAGACGAGAGAGAGATATTGAGAGAGAGAGAGAGAGAGAGAGAGAGAGAGAGAGAGAGAGAGAGAGAGAGAGAGATTTATGATCCTTATCCTACCCATGACGAGTCTTTTTGCCAGGAGATAATCATGTTGAGGGGTGATCAGCCGCCATGTTGACCGGCGATGTTCGGTACATCTGGTGTGTGTTTGTGTGTCTGTGTCTGTGTCTGCATCTGCATCCGGTACGTTGGCAGAAGAACCAATTCTGGTTATAGTACACCAACGGAAAAAAACACTTAGGGGAGAGCATAAAAATTAATAAATAAGAAAGATAAATATGAATAATAAATATTTAAAAAACAAACAAACTTTTTAGTGACAGAGGTCTCTGTGTCTGTGTCTGGTTGTTTGTGTGCGTACTTACGTAAATAAGGGTGCGTGATTGGTGCATACTTCGTTTGTGCAACTGGGCATGTATTCGACGTTTTACAGACGGATATGAACCCACAAGGAGGACAACAACAACGCCCAGGGCAAGGCGGAGGTGCCCGCCCAAAACAAAGACAACCAGAGCGAGAACAAGTAGCTGCTGCCCCACAACCAACTCAGCTCTGCGACCTGTGTAATGAAAGGCAAGCTGAACAGAAATGCAACAAATGTATCAATTATTGCTGCAATCAGTGCCTTAAAACCCACAGTAAGAAGTGTGAGCTACCGATTGCTTTCCTTATCACAGACACCCATGTCCAGGCAGACGTCTTGCATGAGGGACTGCAGAACCAGTCGTTGGTGCACGGGATGAAGAAGGCGTTACAGAAAACGGCCAAAGAAAAGGAAAAGATGGCTCAGGAGAAAAGACAAATAGAGCTGGACATCCACACGCGATACACAACACTAGTGAACCTTCTCACCGAGGCTCGTGACAGCAGCCTTAAGAGCTTAAGAGTTTCAACAATGCGTCTGAGCAACTACTTAACAAAGGAGGAATCCCTCGCTCGAACAGCGTTGAAAAACTTAGACGAGCCCCTGATTGAATCCACTCGCGTTCGCCTTAACACGCTGATGAGAAAGACAGACGATGAGCCTTTGATGACCTTGAACTACACACCTGAAGGCAGTTGTGACGCCGTGAAGATCCTAAACCGCTTAATGGGTTCTGTTGTAACTTCAGAATTCGTCACAGATATTGAGGGCCAGCCACAAGCCAGTGGCGCTGCTCCTTGCTCCGTTCATCTGGTGTGCGACACCACATTTCTCAGTCACACAACAGGGGAAACGTTTCATGTCCAAGGCAACTTCTCATGCGACACCACAAACATTATCTATCTGATGTGGTGTAACAAATGTAGCAACTCACAGTATGTTGGGCAAACAAAATTTACATTGGAAAAACGATTTGAAGAGCATAAGTCAGATATCATCAATGAAAAAAGAACAGATATGTTTCACAAACACTTTTTACAACTTCATCACACGGAGGACAACTTGAGATGTATGCCCATTGAACAAGGATCTGCCGTTGAAAAACTACGACAATTACGTGAAACTGTCTGGATGATTAAACTGCAGACAAAAAAGCCTCATGGACTGAACAGCATACTATCGATGTCAGTAGAGAACATAAAAAAATACCCTACAGAAGCGTATTCCGAAATTTGCCAGGATATCTAAGATGAGCGCATATATTTGCAGAGGTATAAAATTGAACAGGTTTCCAATTTGCGCTGATGTTGAGTACAAACTGGTAACGCTCGCCTTCCGCCACTTTGAGACTACCTTGCCCTCTTACCTCTCAAAAACGTTTGTCACCTATCAACCATCCCGTACCCTCGGGTCTAGCAGCAAGACACTTCTCAAGGTTCCCCGAAGGAAACTGAAATCTTTTGGTTATCGTTCTTTTAGCTATTAAGCCCTTCTCATCTGGACCCCCCCCCCCCCCTCACCTCTTATTCATTGTGCAAGAACAATAAATGGGTTTTCTTTTACTATAATTAATCTTACTATTATTGCGTAATGTCAATTTGTTGAGTTTTACATCACTGCTATTAGTGGAGACTTATTGATGTGGAACCTGCCACGCAATTCGTACCACCTGATTTTCTACCAAACGGTAGAAGATTCAGGGTTAATATTTGTGTGTGAAATTTGGACTGGGGAAGCGATATATTTTATCACAATCAAAATGCACCAAAGCGGAAAACCCTTTGCAGCCAAACGAAATTTCATTTTGGCATCATCTTTAGTTATTTGGGGTAATTTCTGTTTGTTATTCAATGCACCAATACATACATTAAAACTGGAAATACCACTCAAAAAATCTTTAAAGCGTTTGGGTCAATGTTGTCCATTTTGAAAATTAAAACATTCAAACAAAAATAATTGGGCCATAGTTATGCAATTCGTACCTCTGTCATGTAATTCGTACCTTCTTCGTCTTTTGAATGGCGCAGCCACAAAAAGGCACTCGGAAGCCTGTTTTATGTAGCCTCACACTTTTGATGAGAAAATGACATAAGATTTATTTTAACGTCACAGAAACTAACTGAAACATTTAGAAGAAAAAATGACCTATAGTCAAAGCCAAGTCACGTACATCCTGCAGTTGAATTAGTGCTATAAACCCCCTGGTACGAATCCTAAGCTGTGCAATCAGCGCATGTTTTGTTGATTTTTGTCCCATTATTATTTGGTGTGCATGCGAAATAAGCTTGCCGACATAACTCTTATTAATTGTGTAATAAGCATGTGATTTCGTTGGGTTGTTACATTAGAGCAATGACGCCTACCTATTGAGCGATAACCGACCTATTTTGTTTAATTTACATTTCCACTCTACTTTTGTGTGCTTTAACTTCCTCTAATATGTTTCTCTCTTTGATTCTGCCATTTCCCCTTGCTTTCTGTCATCTTCTACCTTTCTCCCTTACTGGTCCATTTTCCTGTACCACCATACTATACTCAGAATCCAACAAAGGATCATAATACAAATCAGTAAATAGAACAAATTAATATAGAACCATTGGAACTCTACTTCAAAATTGTGCCTCAAGATATGGTGACAGCAAAGATCATACAAAAGACTCCACCAAAGCAGTTTAAGTAAATTTACTAGACAAAAATATCTACACTTTAAATTTATAAAATCCCACGGGAAAAGATTATTTACAACTGCAAAATTATTAACACAGCACTGACAAATTACACACACACAAACTGGTAAGCAAGTGACACAACTCACACATGAACAAAGAAACACACACAGGGACAAAACAATACAGACAGACAGATGCCGGCATCACAACAACACTTACCAGGGACAACACCGAAATTCACTACGGGAAGGAGGCCACTCGACAAGCAGGAACGAAACAGACACTCCAACGTCAGGGTGGGCTAACACATAGCCAACACACACCCTGACACCACTGTGGTCACCACCACAGATAGAACCGACTGTATGGCTAACAACCAAACAAACAAACCAGTAGCCAACGCTACTTCAGGCAGCTCAGCAGCTACCCAACGAAGTAAAGAAAATGATCTGCACTGAACACAACTCACAATCGAGTTAAATACCAAGGGAGAAAAAGCAACTCTCAAAACAGAAAAGTGAATAGCAGTTCTTGAAATAAGTCCCTAGGCGTCGAAGTATGGTCCAGTCTTTGCGTTAAAATATTGCAAAAAAGAACCCAAGTTATCAATACTGTCACTCCGTGACAAGGCACAATGATGAAGGTGTCGTGTAATAAATTGTTTCATATTTTTGTCATGTTTTGAGGTTGTTTGTAAAGTAAATATATGTAGGATGTTGTTGACGTGTTTGATGTTTACTGTGGTGACAGTCCTGAGAAGAACATTGCTGTTGATGGGACAATAAACAATGTAAATACATGTAGGATGTTGTTGACGTGTTTGATGTTTACTGTGGTGACAGTCCTGAGAAGAACATTGCTGTTGATGGGACAATAAAACAATGTAAATACATGTAGGATGTTGTTGACGTGTTTGATGTTTACTGTGGTGACAGTCCTGAGAAGACCATTGCTGTTGATGGGACTATAAGCAATGTAAATACATGTAGGATGTTGTTGACGTGTTTGATGTTTACTGTGGTGACAGCCCTGAGAAGACCATTGCTGTTGATGGGACAATAAACAATGTAAATACATGTAGGATGTTGTTGACGTGTTTGATGTTTACTGTGGTGACAGCCCTGAGAAGAACATTGCTGTTGATGGGACAATAAACAATGTAAATACATGTAGGATGTTGTTGACGTGTTTGATGTTTACTGTGGTGACAGTCCTGAGAAGAACATTGCTGTTGATGGGACAATAAGCAATGTAAATACATGTAGGATGTTGTTGACGTGTTTGATGTTTACTGTGGTGACAGCCCTGAGAAGACCATTGCTGTTGATGGGACAATAAACAATGTAAATACATGTAGGATGTTGTTGACGTGTTTGATGTTTACTGTGGTGACAGCCCTGAGAAGAACATTGCTGTTGACGGGACAATAAGCAATGTAAATACATGTAGGATGTTGTTGACGTGTTTGATGTTTACTGTGGTGACAGTCCTGAGAAGAACATTGCTGTTGATGGGACAATAAACAATGTAAATACATGTAGGATGTTGTTGACGTGTTTGATGTTTACTGTGGTGACAGCCCTGAGAAGAACATTGCTGTTGACGGGACAATAAGCAATGTAAATACATGTAGGATGTTGTTGACGTGTTTGATGTTTACTGTGGTGACAGTCCTGAGAAGAACATTGCTGTTGATGGGACAATAAACAATGTAAATACATGTAGGATGTTGTTGACGTGTTTGATGTTTACTGTGGTGACAGTCCTGAGAAGACCATTGCTGTTGACAGGACAATAAACACTGTAAATACATGTAGGATGTTGTTGACGTGTTTGATGTTTACTGTGGTGACAGCCCTGAGAAGACCATTGCTGTTGATGGGACTATAAACAATGTAAATACATGTAGGATGTTGTTGACGTGTTTGATGTTTACTGTGGTGACAGCCCTGAGAAGAACATTGCTGTTGATGGGACTATAAACAATGTAAATACATGTAGGATGTCATTGACGTGTTTGATGTTTACTGTGGTGACAGCCCTGAGAAGAACATTGCTGTTGATGGGACAATAAACAATGTAAATACATGTAGGATGTTGTTGACGTGTTTGATGTTTACTGTGGTGACAGTCCTGAGAAGACCATTGCTGTTGACAGGACTATAAACAATGTAAATACATGTAGGATGTTATTGACGTGTTTGATGTTTACTGTGGTGACAGTCCTGAGAAGACCATTGCTGTTGACGGGACTATAAACAATGTAAATACATGTAGGATGTTATTGACGTGTTTGATGTTTACTGTGGTGACAGTCCTGAGAAGAACATTGCTGTTGATGGGACTATAAGCAATGTAAATACATGTAGGATGTTGTTGACGTGTTTGATGTTTACTGTGGTGACAGCCCTGAGAAGACCATTGCTGTTGATGGGACAATAAACAATGTAAATACATGTAGGATGTTACTGACGTGTTTGATGTTTACTGTGGTGACAGTCCTGAGAAGAACATTGCTGTTGATGGGACAATAAACAATGTAAATACATGTAGGATGTTGTTGACGTGTTTGATGTTTACTGTGGTGACAGTCCTGAGAAGAACATTGCTGTTGACGGGACAATAAGCAATGTAAATACATGTAGGATGTTGTTGACGTGTTTGATGTTTACTGTGGTGACAGTCCTGAGAAGAACATTGCTGTTGATGGGACAATAAACAATGTAAATACATGTAGGATGTTGTTGACGTGTTTGATGTTTACTGTGGTGACAGTCCTGAGAAGACCATGGCTGCTGACAGGACTATAAACAATGTAAATACATGTAGGATGTTGTTGACGTGTTTGATGTTTACTGTGGTGACAGCCCTGAGAAGAACATTGCTGTTGATGGGACTATAAACAATGTAAATACATGTAGGATGTTGTTGACGTGTTTGATGTTTACTGTGGTGACAGCCCTGAGAAGAACATTGCTGTTGATGGGACTATAAACAATGTAAATACATGTAGGATGTTATTGACGTGTTTGATGTTTACTGTGGTGACAGCCCTGAGAAGAACATTGCTGTTGATGGGACTATAAACAATGTAAATACATGTAGGATGTTGTTGACGTGTTTGATGTTTACTGTGGTGACAGCCCTGAGAAGACCATTGCTGTTGATGGGACTATAAACAATGTAAATACATGTAGGATGTTATTGACGTGTTTGATGTTTACTGTGGTGACAGCCCTGAGAAGAACATTGCTGTTGATGGGACTATAAACAATGTAAATACATGTAGGTTGTTACTGACGTGTTTGATGTTTACTGTGGTGACAGCCCTGAGAAGAACATTGCTGTTGATGGGACAATAAACAATGTAAATACATGTAGGATGTTACTGACGTGTTTGATGTTTACTGTGGTGACAGTCCTGAGAAGACCATGGCTGCTGACAGGACTATAAACACTGTAAATACATGTAGGATGTTATTGACGTGTTTCATGTTTAATGTGGTGACAGTCCTGAGAAGACCATGGCCGTTGACAGGACTGTAAGCAATGTCAAAATAAAATAAAACTATTACTTCTAAATGTGCAGTAAACAAAATGATTCTGATAAGCTTTTCATCGCTGTAATTACTCCCATCACTTGACCAATCAGTAGGAGATTGTGTTGGGTTTTACATTCATTTCTGCTGTTACTCTCAATAATTATGCGATAAGCATGTGCTTTTGTTGGGTTTAACTGTGCAATAGACATTTTCATTTTGTTGGGGTTGTGGTCATCTTATTCAGTTCTTTTTTTAGCTCCTGTTTGTAAAGGCAGTAAAGTGATATATAGAAACTTGATGCATTGCTACTATTACTTCCTTTAATTGTGCCATACGTCTCATGATGCTCTTGCATCTGTGATCATATTTTTAACGCTGTGAAAGTAATGTACATTTAAATTGTGATACATTTTCAAATAAGGGTATGAGCAGTGACTTGATGAGAAAGTAATGGAAGGGGGAGAGGGGGGGGGGGGGAGAATATAACTATGTGAGGGGAGAATTAGATTTGTGTGGGAGGATGGATAGGGGGTAGAGGTGGATGGAAAAAGGGGAATGGGTGATAAATGTGTAATGTACATTTTTTTTTAATGAAAATCCAAAAGTGTGATAGTGAGAGGGTCGTCTAGGTTTCTTCATGAAAACATGTTTCTTCATAAACCATGACTGTTGTTTGTGTGGGAACCAAATCTGTTAGTTCAGATGTTGAGTGGATTGTGAAATGCAGGTCAAACTATGTGTGTTTATTGAAGATATTTAAACATCTTTAATCTTCTTTTTCTGTAGTTTTCACTTTTACACATGGCGTTTCCATCTTTTTTATGTGTATTAAACAAGACTTGATTAAAATATTCGAAAATATTGGTTTTGGTGCATACAAATGTGAATCAATATGAGCTTTCAAACATTTTCATGAGTTTTATGAGTAAGCTGCAACATGTGATTTTCCTGTGATATTAATCATTGAGATGATTTAACGTATTGCAGTACATTTTATTGTGCTTTCTTGTTTTTATTTTTTTACAATCATGTACCTTGTTTTAGCTATGCTCCTTTCTCCCCCCCCCCTCTCTCCTCTCTCTCTGCCCCCCCCCCCCCCCCGCCCCTCTCCATTCCTCTGTGTGCCTAAGTGGCTGTGAATGCATGTCGTTCTGTGATTCCAGTCATTTGTGGCTTTTAAACAGTTGTTATTTGGTTATATCTGGATGTTCTTATGTGATATGTTTTACTTTACTTTATCCTATCTGATGGTTTTATGTGCTATGTTGTACTTCACTTTATTCTTTCTCTTTTTATGTGATTTATTACGTTATAGTAAAGCCTATATGGGATGTACAGTGCATTGTCATAGTAAATAGTTGTATTTTCATTTTGCATGTTGCTATAAAGTTCTACGTGTTGGTTTATTTAATCAATTTTAAATTTACGTGGTTTTTTTTTTATGCCGTGCCACATCTCATCATGAGATAATAAAGTAGTCTTGAGTCTCTGTCTCTGTCTCTCTGTGAGTGCGTGTATGCGCGCTTACGCATCCACTTACCTGTAGCTTTTAAACTGTTATTTGGTTATATTGAGCCATTGTATTCTATGCTGTGTGTTCTACTTACTGTATCGTAATCTGTTTATGTACAGGTGCATTATTATTATATTGAATGATCGTGGTATATATTTACATGTACTATAAAGTTTTATGTGTTGGATACTAAATTAGTATCTTCTTATTGTATGTGTGTTTATGCTGTGCGACAAATCAATTTCTCACTTTTGGTTTAAACGATTTTTTTTAAATATTGAATAACACATAGTAAAGCAGCGACATAAACAAATTGGAACGAGCACAACAAGCTTAAAGCTTATACAAGGCGCTCAAACATTATGCAATACTGGCTGGGCAGATTTCGGAAAAAGCTTGCTGGATAACATGCACGGGTAACTTTTGAGAAAAAGTACTTCATATACTTTTCTTACATAATTAAGGGGTGCTGAATCAGATTTTATGGGATGCTCTTTTGTATCATTTCCCGTTTTCCCGTTATTAACACTTTTTTTGCCGTTATTTTAACCAAATACGCATTTTCATCTACCATCTTCTCATAAAGTCAGAAAGAACATAACTAAAATACCTTCTATTCATCAGCATTCATTGTGAGAAAAGGTCAGATCTTCTTATCATTGTCTCTGTCCACATTTCTTCAAATAAAATGAAATGAAATAAAGTTACCCACTCTGTCTCTGACATTACACATTTGGCTGGCTGCCCACATGTGTGAAACTTGCTTCAAAGGCAAAAAGAACAGAACCAAAGTTCTTTTTTTCATTATGTCTTCTTAGGAAAAAAGATTATCAGGTCTTCTAATCACTGCCTGTGACATTTTATAAAAAAACCACGAAACAAGAAATTACCATTTCCCCATCCTCACTCCCACATGAAAAATAAAAAGCATGTCTGATCAGAAACTATGCACCTTATGCTTCTGGTACAGCTCATGGTGCTTTTTGATGGCATGCCTTATTCCTTATTGATTTTTGTTTCTTATTATCATTTATAGTTTGGCTGAGAAAATTGTTTGGAAATAGCAGATATATTTGAAGTGTCCCATATTTGAAGTGTCTCACACCTGATAGTGTGCATCAGTCTCATCTTGCTCTCAGGTCACACACCTAAGTGTCACTATTCATGCAGTTTGCACCACACTTGCAGGATGCCATGCATGGCATGCGATCACGTTTGCAACTATATCGGTTGGTTTTGCATCTGGTGGTGCAGCTGCGGGTGATGAGTTCCTCGCAGGCCTTTGGAACAGGGGGCAGCGACGTCAATTTGGGAAACAGTGAGGCCTCCTCGTTCATGGTCCACCCCATTGTCTCTGGTGGTGGTAGGTGTTGATGCTGGAGGTGGGCCCGTTTCCAGACCAAAGCTTGGTAGTGGATGCGCCTGATGTGATGCAAGAGTGCATCCTGGGTAGGTGGGAGCTTTTCTGTTGTAAGTCCCTTGACAACCATGGTTGAACGTAGTTCATTGATGCACGTAAGCGCACGTGTCCGTATTTCGCCTAATCCGTATTTTTGTTTGTTCCTTCTTCCTTTTACTTATTATTTTATGGGTTTACGTGCGTAGCTTCCGCGTCTAATGTGTCCGAGGCCTTAGGCTTGAAAGTACAGTGGTTGTACGTTTACCTGAAAGTCGGTTAAGTGAAATTTCTGATACCTGAAAGCAATTTTCATTTCCCGGCCAAAAGCCTTCTTTGGACGACTAATTTCCAGACGGATAAGTGAAACGACGGATAAACGAAACTTCGGATACCTGAAACGTATGTTGACATCTCTAACACAGCCTCCAAGACGGATAAGCGAAAGTTTTATGAAAAAGCATGCCTGCACATAGACTAGTTTTCCCCGTTACAGAAACTGTGTGACTGAAGCCCCCCCCCTCTCTCTCTCTCATACACACACACGCGTACACGCACCCACTCACACAGAGGTTCCCTTACCTCCAGCTGAAGCTTTCGTCATGGATGATGGATACATGACTAATTACATGGGCCCAGCAATAAGTAATGTCCTTACACACACACGCACACACACACACACATACACGTGCACACACACACACACACACACAGAGGTGCCCTTACCTCCAGCTGAAGCTTTCGTCATGGATACACTAATTACATGGGCCCATCAATAAGTAATGTCCTTACAGTTGTAAAACAACAACTAAGCATTGGATTTACTTTACTTTATCCTATCTGATGTTTTTATGTGCTATGTTGTACTTCACTTTATTCTTTCTCTTTTTATGTGATTTATCATGTTACAATTAGGCCTATATGGGATGTACAGTGCATTGTCATAGTAAATAGTTGTATTTTCATTTTGCATGTTGCTATAAAGTTCTATGGTTTGGTTTATTTAATCATCTTTTAAATGTACTTGTTTGTTTGTTTTCATGCCGTGCCACATCATAATTTCTCATCATGTGATAATAAAGTAGTATTGAGTCTCTCTCTCTCTCTCTCTGTGTGAGGAACTGACATTTCTCTCACACACACTACACGCATGTATTTTGCATAATACTTGAAAATTTGACTGTTTCGAAGTGATTTTTTTTTTTACTTGACGTTTGAATTCATGTTTTGATGTGCTTTTATTTTTAATTATCTAAATGTTTTGCATAAGACTCGAAATTTTGACTGGTTCGAAGTGACATTAATATTTTACATGACATTTAAAAACTGTTTTCATTGTGGCGCCGTATTCAAGAAGACCTGATAACACTATTGTTTTGATTTTGTATTAATTGCTTAAAAGGTTTCTATTTTTGTTTGTTTTGGGGTGTATCAAATACGATTTGAAGGTGTGGCTCTTTTCTTGAGATGTTTATTGAAGACGTTGAGTATGAGGTTAACGCGTGCACGCGTGTGTGTATGGGGTGGGGGTGGGGAGTAGGGGGGGCAGGGGTGGGGGGGGAGTGGGGGGATGGGTGGGGTGGTGGTGTTGAAGGGAGGTGGGTGTTGGTGTGTTGTGTTATGATTATATGCAATGCATTCTCTAATGTATTCATTTTCATAGAGATGTATGGTGAGGATGCGTGGGCCAGTTTGTTAGAAATGTTTGTACGAATGGCGAGTGAAAAGCGCATTGAGTTGTTTTGCAAGAATATGCGCTATATAAGCATTATTAATTATTATTATTTATTTATTTATTTGTTTAGATATGACGTTATGCTAAGACTATTGTAAGAGGGTGGAGCTAAAGGTTTTTGTTAATTGTGCACTTGTGGTGTCTGGCCACCTGTTGCTTGACTGTTTCAGTAGGGGTTTTGAAAGTTTAAAATAAATAGTTAAATACATAAATAAATTAAAATAAAATTATTAAAGTTATGTAGTAATAGGAGTTAGGCTTATAAATTATAACTTGGACTAAATAGTAATAAGTA
Organism: Phymorhynchus buccinoides; assembly: GCA_017654935.2. Taxonomy (NCBI): domain Eukaryota; kingdom Metazoa; phylum Mollusca; class Gastropoda; order Neogastropoda; family Raphitomidae; genus Phymorhynchus; species Phymorhynchus buccinoides. Next base: position 34,759,268 of record CM065710.1, on the reverse strand, counting down.
ATATTAATTAGTAGAAAAGCAATTTTAGTTTTTGAAGGCCATCACATGACCTTCACAGCCAATCAGGTTATGTATTTACAAAACAAGTTCACTCACTTTTTCAAGTTTGAGGATCTTTGAGAGGAGATCAGTCATTGACTCTGACCCAGCAGCTGAGCTTGAGGTGTGCCAGCTCCAAAGGAACCTATGCCCTGTAAGTAATTATTGTTCCTTTTATTTTAAAAAGAATCTTTGTCACTGATTATTTGACAGATTGGTGTGACCATACTGTGATGCTGTGTCAAAAAGGTTTAGTTCACAATGATTGAATTGAGGAGTGGACCTACACTGTGAATTGAATGGATTGCCTTGAGTATGTACTATCGTTTGGAAATGTGTGTGTAGGGCAGAAAGTAAAGCTTCATACTGTATTTGTTGGCAGTCATGTAATCACATAGCTAGATCAGGTCACTGATGGTTATGTTGATAGGAGATGCTCATGCTGGGCCTGTAATCAAATAGTGTGGCACCTCTGTTGTATGATCAGCACACAGAGAGTTGCTACAGGGTATGTTATGTTGATGGGAGATGCTCTTGCTGGGCCTGTAATCAAATAGTGTAGCACCTCTGTTGTATGATCAGCACACAGAGAGTTGCTACAGGGTATGGCCAGTTTGGGGAAGGCTGTGAGAAGTCTTGAACTTTGGGACAGTGAGTGACATACAGGCAAACTTGTCAAGAGTTACCTGCCTTGGTCTCTTTGAGCAGTTGCTTGTCTTCTTAGTCAGATAAAGGCTGTTTCGCATCATAAGAATGCATCGCTTGGCTGTTGCCTGAGTACAGCTAGTTTTGTAGCATACTAGATGCAGAGCCCCGACACATGTGCGTGGAAGAAAGGATTGAAGGAAAACCGAATACTTGGAGGACAGTTTGGAGTAAGAGAAAATGGGATGGATGTCATAACTTTTCATGCAAATTATGGGCGCATTGATTTGATGTGTGCTTGCATTATTTTATGACTGATTGGGTATTTTACTGATTGATATATTTTATTGGACTAAATGTGGGATATCGTGAGTTAATGTTAATAACCTATTTTATGTTAATTTTACATTGATATTTATCTATTTATTTTAAACTTTCAAAACCCCTACTGAAACAGTCAAGCAACAGGTGGCCAGACACCACAAGTGCACAATTAACAAAAACCTTTAGCTCCACCCTCTTACACTATTTTTTCTTGTGTTTACTCAGAAGTAAAAGTATATTATCAATGTTGTTTTGCTGTGGTATGCTTTTTATTAACCAAAATATTTAAAACCTTTTTGCATTGATTTTCGTGTATATTGAGCGAATTAGTTCTTTTGGTGTGTTTTTAATATTAAATGAAATTAATCAACAATCATTTGTATGTATGACGTATAGTGTTTGTGTGTGTGTGTGTGTGTGTGTGTGTGTAACAACAATGACAATATTTTTTAACCAGTATTTTCAGGCCATCTGGCCCATAATGACAAGGAAAAAAAGCGAAAAGATCCAATATTCAATCTACGGGTGAACTATTCATGTGCAGTGTGTGTGAGCGTGCGTGTGTGCGTGCGCGCTTGCGCACATGTGTATGCATTGAACCAAGCATTCTTATTCTTACAGCTGCACCATTGGAATGTGAAAACATATTACAATGCCCAATGTTGCTCTCTAAATATCGAATGTTCAATATGGACTTTTCCCATTGGAAGCTTACTGTAGATGTTTTGCTTTGTGTGTTGTTGTTGTTGTTGTTGTTGTTGTTTTTAAGCTTGTGTGTATTTGTTTACATGGTTCAATTTTTGCATGTTGTCTAAAATCACTTCGTGTTGTTGTTCCCTGGCATAGCGACTCCAGGGATCATCCCAACAGCCAGAGCACTTGAACACTACGGTACAAATGCACCAGCTAGGGATGAGAACATTACGTGTGTGACCGTTTTTGATTACCCCGCCATGTGGGCAGCCACACTCCGTCTTCGGGGGATTTTAGACTGATGATGTTATGGCTTAAGACAATCCCCGCACAACCATTCAGAGCATAACATTTTGATGTAACCTTGGCGTTCTAGCTTATGTCAACGGACATCTGGTCTGACACAGCCTCATGCCAAGGCAAAACTATTCGTGTAAAAAAAGACATTAAATTAAAGATTCATTCATTCTCTCTATCTCTCATTATATCACCCACACACATTATGATCTCATGCACATTCTATACCTCTCTCACACACACACACACACACACATACACACACACACACATACACACACACATATACACACACACACAAACACTTACCTTCTCTCCCTACGAGTCAAAACACACATGCCTTTTCACCTTGAAACAACAAAACAATAGACTGCACTTCTTACTTCTCTTTACACACTGTGACATGACCACAGCTAGCCATTTCCCTTCTCTCTGACTTTTAAGTAACATACGCACTGCCCTGCCCCCCCCCCCCCCCTCTTTCTCTCTCTACTTATCACTCTCTGTCTCTCTCTCATTTCCCTAATCGATTTTGTGTTATATCCCCTAAGCCAGACGGTAACAAAAATTCATTATAATATACATACAGTGCACTACAGTGTTACCTGTCTTTGATGCTCTGTCTCTCTTTCTATCTCTCTCTCTCTTTCTATCTATCCCTCTCTCCCTCTATCTCTCACGTGCACATTTCAATCAATGTGTGAGTGATTTTTGTTCAAATTCCGGTCTTGCCTTTAAGCTTTTCTTTCCACCAGATCACGTGTCAAAATCACGGGTTTCACGTGTTTTCTCACTTAAAACTGGAGAGAAATCTTGTTTTGACCAAGTCAGACTCCCATATAATTGGCCCCAAATTCAAAAACCAAAACATCAGTTTAAAGACCCCCCACGTCACGTGTCACATTCCCTCTTATGCTAGGAAAATTTCTTAAGAATTCTTACCAGCTATAAGAGGGAAAACACGTGAAAACCGTGATTTTGACACATGACGTGGTGGGTCTTTAAAGAGCAGCCTCAATTTCAAGTTGGGGAAATTTGGATGTGGGTCACAGCTACCCAGAAAAAACCCCAAGGGACTTAATCGTGGTGCGTCACTGGGTCTTTAAAAGCAAGATTGACTCTTGCGCTGTATGGATGTAAAAAAAGAACAAAAGTAAAGGAAAAACAAAACATAGCAGTTAAATATCGAAAGAGGGTGGGTGGGGGTGGAGGGATAAATCCTGTTGTCTGGTATGAACCACATTGGTAGCTAGGTTTCCCCAAGTCCACCCCCCTCCTCTGCTGTAAACTTCATGTGTTTTCATTAGCGTGGAGGTGGGTGTGATCCCTTGCGGGAGGCAGAGGTGCTGCAGCCTTTAGGGCTGACACCTGACCTGTCGAAACAATCTTATAAAACTTCTTGACCAAGAGTGTAGGTGGGCGAGTTTTTGACAAGGCAACTTCATTATAATCAAAACTCGGCAAGGTTTTCTTCTTCTTCTAGTTGGGGATGTTTATCCTGCCCCGCGCTCACCGGTCTTCATTCAGACCATAAATAGCGCACAGGATGCGTGCTGTGTGAATTCGTGTCATCCATTCCACCGGTACACACGGCCTACTCGTACCGAATAGTGGGATGGGCTTTAACGTGTGCGCAAGATCTTGTGCATGTGTTCGGTTTTTGAAGTCTCATCCGAAGGACGTTTTCCCCAACTGTCGTCAGGTACTCATTTTACATCTGGATGGAGTGAGGAAAATAGGAGTAAAGTGCCTTTCCCAAGGACACACCACTTGTGAACCGAGCTGGGTTCGAACCCGCGCACTTGCAAACCTGACGGATTACGAGCTAGCGACTCGGACTTGCCCACTGAGCATAGGCGGCTCCTAGCTTAGACACCCCCATTATGCTCACGACTCTTCATCTCTAAGTCAGTGCTTCTTTCGGTTTCACGACAATAACCTCAGGCTGATCCTAACCCTATCCCATTCCTCGAGAATGGCAAAATAGTGAAAAAATTGTCGATGTAAAAACAATGTAAATGCTTTGCCCCAAACTCGTCCCAGGTTTTCGGAATAGCATAAGCCTCATCTTTAGTGGAGGGATGTCAGGATAGATATTGTAAACAGGTACCAAGGTTTTTGTGGGGAAAAAATAGATTTTTTTTCCAATTTTACTAAAGGCTATGTAGTAGCTTAAACACCCCCTATGAAATTTTCGCATCAAAATTCTTTTAAATGAGAAGAAACACTCTGCCATTCTCTGGAACAGGGATAGGGTTAGGATCAGCCTAGGATTGTTTTTATTTGGTCATGAAACTTAAAGAGGTAGACTCTGAGATTGAGGGTCGTAAACATGAGGGGGTGTCTTATGTACATCTTTGCTTTCAAAAACAAAAGTGGATATTGTGACAACAGCTGTGGTTCAGTGAAGTGACACACACACGCGTGTTGCCATGAAATCAATGGAGGAAAGGTAGTCAGATGGTTGAATGTCAGTGCGTGTGTGCGGGGGGGGGGGGGGGGGGGGGGCAGTGAGAGAGAGAGAGAGAGAGAGAGAGAGAGAGAGAGAGAGAGAGAAAAGTGAACACTGAAAAAAGGAGAAACAAACAGAGAGAGTGTGTGTGTGAGAATGAGAACAGGGAGCACTGAAAAAGGAAGGGGGGTGTGTGAGAGAGAGAGAGAGAGAACAGAGAGAGACAGAGGGAGAGGGGGGGGGGGGGGGGGGGGGGGGGGGGAGACAGACAGACAGACAGAACATATAAAATAATCGTTCAAAACTGATGTTTTGGGGTGGGGGTTTTTCAAGCACATCAGAATTGAAGTCACTTACTCACTTACTCATTTTATATATCTGTCTCTGTCTTCATTTCACACACACATACACAATCCCCTCTCCTTACCTTCATACATACATACATGTTTACACATTTGTTTAACACCCCTTCCTCATTTAGTTGGTCATTTAATGGCATGACTTTCACACTGCTCATTAGGTATTATTAGGTATTAGGTAATTTATAGTCAGAGGCGTCTCTGTGAAATTCGGGTTGCTCCCACCTGGAGAGCGCGTCGCAACCAGAGGCGCGCCACCCTTTTCTTTCTTTTTTTTGCATGCGATTTATGCATGACTGATGAGGAAGGAAGGGGGGGGTAAATTTTGACCAAATGACAACTTTTTCGTTGCCACTGGGGTTAACGTATGCTAAGTGCATGGGCACACGGGACCTCGGTTTATTGTCTCATCCGAAAGACTCCACGTTCAGACCGTAAGGCCTAGTGCAAAGTGAGGAAAAAATCCCCTGTACCCAGGTTCGAACTCGGGTTTACTTGACACGAAGCGAACGCGCTACCACTGTGCCCCTCTACACCACTGCAAGTTCTAACTCACACCCAGGAGACACTGCACTGCTGCTGAGTCACTTCGGTGGAGTTCAGTGGAGCCTGTTCTGAGCAAAAATATATGCAGAAGACACCACCTACTTAGCCCCCTACTGACGACGACAAAGTCTAGTCGCGGAGCCAGCGTGAGTGAGGTCCTCCTCCGAGGCACCATTACATTTGCCTAACGACAGCTTCCATCTAGCTTGTTGCTGCCCCCCCCCCCCCCCCCCCCCCCCCGCAGACCAATGAGGAATATTTTAAGCAGAAATGCAGAATTTGAGGAAGCAAAGAGGAATTTTAACGTGGGACCTTACCTGTTGCCAACGAACACCATTCAAAGCACTGCATTCTCCTTCTTGTAAACAAACAAACATTTGTAGCACACTACAGTACACTTATAGCACATTTACCGGTGATTTTTTGGTTATAGATTTTACGTGCCGTTTGACATTTCCAATGCCTCCATGCGAAATAGTGAAGTCCGAAAAGCACACAGTACATCGTGCGTAATGTACTCCTTTGCTGGAGCTCCGTATGGTCGGATATTTTTCCGTGTACGTCTGTTCAGTTCTTTTATGTTTTTCATCACCCAACTCACCGCTATCTGCTTTTCGCTTCGACATCTTGCTTGGCTTGTTCGCGCGCAGAGTAAGAACGGAAGTATGTTTGACCGGAAATGCATCGATGGTTGAAAACTCGGTTATGCGCACGGAGCTGTGCTGCTGTGTATCTTAGACGTTCGCACGCAGCGCTTTCGTTTTTGTTTTGTTTTTGAAATTTTTGAATGCAGAATTCTATGGAAATAAGCGGAAGGGCGGAATAATTCTCGTTTAAGCGGAAGAAATTCCGCATTTTGCGGAAGGGTTGGCAGGTCTGTGTAAAGACAATAAAAATGTTTAAACCAGCTTCACTCAATCTGCAGCCCTTGTTGAAAAGAAACCGATTCGTGTATGCTGTCAAATTGATTGGAATTTACGTCTGTTTGAAAGAGCCTTCCATCTGCATCAAATCTTAGAAACATCTCCATTACATTTTAAAAGAATCTGCCCCCCCCCCCCCCCCCCCCACTCCATGGGGATACCAAGGAATCTTTTGTACAAATAGTTTCCCCACCTTCTGGAAGTTCTGTGCTTGTAACTTCTTGCCATCTTCACTCTCTTTGACTCCGCCTTTTCTCTTTGCTTACTGTCTTTCTGCCTTACTGGTCCATTCTCCTGCCTTTGTTCCAGAAACTCTTACAAAGATGTTCTCCAGCCAAAGACGGACATGCTCAAGACTCAAGACTACTTTATTAATCTCATGAAGAGAAATCATGTTGTGGCACGGCGTAAAATCACATACATTTAAGAACATAATATTAAATAAACAAACACATGGAATTTTAAATAACATGTAAAATGGAGCAGTTTTTTTTATACTATAACAATGCATCTGTACATCTCATAATCATATAATAATATAGACCTAATTATAACATGACACATCATATAAAAGTGATGGGATAAAATGAAAAAGAACATAATCACATAAAAAAAACAAACCAACCCCCCCCCCCCCCCCCCACATAGGCTGGGCCTATTTCTTAGTTAGGCGAATAACGGCAGCATGAAGCATCTGCGGTCATATGACAGGAAACTGAGTGATCGACAATGATGAAGAAGAAGAATCTATTCATTCTTGAGTTCATTTGCACCAGAGCTTGAGTTCATTTGCACCACATGTTGAGAACATTTGCACCACATGTTGAGAGCATTTGCACCACAGCTGAGGGTCAAGATTTTTTGAGAGGAATTTTGGGTTGCCTCACAAATTCCCAGTATTGGGGATTGAAAAGTCCGTTGGGAACGCTTCGGAAGAGAACGTTCTGTGTGCGCTTGTCTCTGGACAAATAGCCGTTGTAAAAATCAACGGCAGTCATCGGTTTACGAAGAACGACGGATCGGAACGCCGCCCATCCATCCTGGAAAAAAAGATAATGATAACATGAACCCTTTCGCCGCCAACGTCGCACTTTTGCACAATGATTTAAACACCCATGTCATTAAAACCCTTGAAATCAGGGTCGGTTATTCAATGATATTGTGTTCCTAAATATGGCAGTAAGGATTGACCCTATTCTAAATGTGTCACAGAGAAATCCCACCATATTGCAGACAAAATCTTTTCTGTAGCCAAGTAAGCTTAAATGGAAATTTTTGGCTCAAAGATGACTGGCAGTGAAAGGGTTAAATAAGTGAATTGTTTCCAGTGAGTAAGTGTGAGTGGTGGAGGGGGAGGATTTAAAGTGTGGGTGAGAGAGAAAGAAACTGGAGAAAAAGACAATATTATTCAGTATGCACATTCATGTGTGTGTGTGTGCATGCGTGCATGTGTGTGAGCGTGTTTGTGTGTCATTGTGTGCATGTGTGCGTACGTACATTTGTGTGAGCATTCTAATTCTCTAAGGTAATGGAGCTTGAGAAAAGCAAAAACAAACTGAATGGTCAACCTAGCTGGCCAATTTGACCGCCAGGTGGCAACCAACTCAATAGGGGCTTATCTCGTCATATCTTTAGTTGGGGGTAGAGAAAGAGAGAAAGAGGGAGTTCTCTCCCTCTCTCTCTCTTTATCCCCAACTAAGAATATAGAGAGGATTAGCCCCACTCGAGCGCTATGCCACCTGGCGGTCAAAACAGCCAGCTAAGCCGCTCACTGAAAAGTGATAGAAGATAAAAAATAAAATAAAAATTTAATGCATGAATACACACATAACGTTGCATGCACGCACGCAAGCACACACATACACACACATGCACATGCACGTACATACACATACACACACTATCAACTTACCGCACATTTCACACACACAGCCTGTCGTTTGGGATCAAAGGTTACTGCCCCTGATTCCCCCCCTTCCCCCTCTTTCTCTTTCCCCCTGCACACAATTTGAAAAAAAAATGTTGCCATATAAAAATGAATAAGACTTAATATGCTTAATTATCACCACAGCTTCAACTGGGTTCCTTTTAATATCGTTGACGGAACACAGCCAGAGTAAAATTAATTTAGCAGGTGTTTTTGTTTTTATAGAAAATCATTATTGTTTTCAAACTTTTTTTTCAATTGGGCACTGCCAATTTAAAAAAAAAAAATACATCTGTATTGTTAACATTTTGGGACTTTCCTGGAGTTGCACTGCCTCTGGGCATTGCCTCCAGGATCGTTCCCACCATCTTTATATCTACTAATGTCCCATATGTGTCCGTTTCAGACCGGAGGACGTTAAACAGATTTTCATCATCAGCTTTCAAACATTAATGGTTTCGTTAAGCTCACATTAAAACTATAATAAAAACACTATCACAATCACACACTTCAACACATATGCATTCATACACACAGACACACACACACGCCATGCAAATAATATTAATACACAAGACGCCAAACCATCTCAATCTTCTCACAGTATAGTTAAACAAGCTAAGGAAGATAAGTAATTAATGGTACAGTGGAACCTCCCTTATAAGACCTTCAAAAATCATCCCAAATCAGGTCTTATTAGGGAGGGGTCTTATAAGGGAGGTGATTTTAATACTTACAAAGAAGGGCAATGTCTCAGAGAAGTAGGTCTTATGTGGGAGGGAGTCTTATAACAGGGAGGTCTTATAAGGGAGGTTCCACTGTAATACACAAGACGCCAAACCATCTAAATCTTCTCACACTACAGTTAAGCAAAATTGAACAAAGGGTAAATACTCTCTTTCTAATTAACTCCCCTCCACCAAAGTTGACTACGATACCTAGCAGTGCGTGGGTCAGAACCAAAGTGAGACAAACAAAGCATCATTCTCATAAAAAATAATTCGCCAAGTTCGCCTTTATCAGTTTATGACCCTCCACCCACACAGTAGGCCTACACATCAACATGAGGATGCTTTGTTTGTCTCACTTTGGTTCTGACCCACACACTGCTAGGTGATTGGTATCGTAGTCAACTTTGGTGGAGGGGAGTTAAATTAGAAAGAGAGTATTCACCCTTTGTTCAATTTTGTTATCTCCTCTCTTGGCCTCACTATTTCTTAAACAACCTAAGGGAGATAAGTTATTAATGGAATGCAACTGCACAGAAATGAGTTCAAGTTGTCTCCCTTCCGTTCAGGGGATAACAATGAGACTTGGGGCTATTAGTTGGGTATAAAGAAAGAGAGAGAGACAGTGAGTGGTCCTACCATCACTCTCTCTCTCACTACGCCCAAGTAAGAAAATTGCGTGATAAGCCCCTAGTGCATTGACTGCCCTCTGGCGTGAAAAATATCGCCATAGGTTGACCATTGCAAACATGATCTGCCACAAGTGAGGGGTTATGTTCACCAGACCTGTCTTGTGGAAGCAGGGGGGAGGGGGAGGGAGTGAAGGATTGTCCACTGTCCAGCACCATGTCCAACAGTTTGACCGTTTGACCGTTCCACTCACTCCTCAACGGCCACTGAAAGAAAGAAAAACAAGGAGAAAAAGGACTAAGAGCATGGCACTCTTCTTCTTCTGCGTTCCCGGGCCATAAGGCCACAATGGGTAAGTATGTGTCCGTTTTCCAGTTTTCACTGATCTCCTCGCTGCATTCAGCTGACACATTCTGATTTCAAAGGAAAAAACTGTCTATATCGAAGATTTTTTTTTTTTTTTTTTTAATTTTTTATTTTAAAGGCAGGAGAATGGGCCAAAAAGTCAGACAGTAAATGACACAAAGCAAGGAAAAAGTCAGTCAAAGAGAGAAAAACAGACTAGAGGAAGTTATATGCACAGAACTTCCAGAAGATGGGGGAACTATTTGAATGGAAGACATCCCCCCCCCCCCTCCCCCCGGTATCCCCAAAGGGGGGTGGGGGGCATGGCATTCAATCATAGTCAAAGTTCAGAACAGTGAAAATATTATACATGTAACTAGTTATGGCCATTTTGTAGTCTATTCTTTGCCGGGGTGTGGCTGCGAGTTGGGATTCGAGATGATTAAGGTTTGCTCCCCAAATTTCATGCAAATTGCTGATTTTGTGACAACACATTTTTAGTATTCAATAGTCATGCTATAAGGCACAGGGAACTCATTCTGGAACAAAAGTATGACATTAATTTAACCCTTTCACCGCCAAAGTCACATTTATGCTCCACAATGGTTTAACACCCATGTTATTAGAAAGCATCAAATTGGGGTCCATTATCCAAAGACCCTGTTGCCTTAGTTTTGGGAAGTAAGAACAGACCTTATTTTATATACCGTAAAATGCGGACTATAAGCTGCTACTTTTCCCCTCAACTTTGGCCCATGCGGCTTATAGACTGATGCGGCTTATCTGTGGATTTTTTTTCCATTCTACGTTGATCAGTATGATTAAATCTGTTTCTGGCCACATTCTTCAGCCTATTCTGAGCTTCTT
>CM065710.1:34718536-34743536 GCA_017654935.2 Phymorhynchus buccinoides | reverse complement strand
AAGCTGGGCCTATTTCTTAGTTAGGCGAATAACAGCAGCATGAAGAATCTGCGGCCATATGACAGGAAACTGAGTGATCGACTACGAAGAAGAAAAAGAAAAGGATCTGCTCATTCTGGAGTTCATTTGCACCAGAGCTTGAGTTCATTTGCACCACATGTTGAGAACATTTGCACCACATGTTGAGTTCATTTGCACCACATGTTGAGAACAATTGCACCACATGTTGAGAACAATTGCACCACATGTTGAGAACATTTGCACCACATGTTGAGAACATTTGCACCACATGTTTAGTACATATGCATCACATGTAGAGTACATTTGCACCACAGCTGAGGGTCAAGATTTTTTGACAGGAATTTTGGGTTGCCTCACAAATTCCCAGTATTGGGGATTGAAAAGTCCGTTGGGAACGCTTCGGAAGAGAACGTTCTGTGTGCGCTTGTCTCTGGACAAATAGCCGTTGTAAAAATCCACGGCACTCATCGGTTTACGAAGAACGACGGATCGGAACGCCGCCCATCCATCCTGGAAAAAAAGATAATGATAACATGAACCCTTTCGCCGCCAACGTCGCACTTTTGCACAATGATTTAAACACCCATGTCATTAAAACCCTTGAAATCAGGGTCGGTTATTCAATGATATTGTGTTCCTAAATATGGCAGTAAGGATTGACCCTATTCTAAGTGTGTCACAGAGAAATCCCACAATATTGCAGACGAAATCTTTTCCAAGTAAGCTTAATGGAAATGTTTGGCTCAAAGATGGCTGGCAGTGAAAGGGTTAAATAAGTGAATTGTTTCCAGTGAGTAAGTGTGAGTGGTGGAGGGGGAGGATTTAAAGTGTGGGTGAGAGAGAAAGAAACAGGAGAAAAAGACTATTTTGCATGCACATTCATGCGTGTGTGTGTGCATGTATGTGTTTGTGTGTCACTGTGTGCATGTGTGTGAGCGTGTTTGTGTGTCATTGTGTGCGTGTGTGCGTACGTACATTTGTGTGAGCATTCTAATTCTCTAAGGTAATGGAGCTTGAGAAAAGCAAAAACAAACTGAAGGGTCAACCTAGCTCTCCAATTTGACCGCCAGGGGGCAACCAACTCAACAGGGGCTTATCTCGTCATATCTTTATTTGGTGGTAGAGAAAGAGAGAAAGAGGGAGTTCTCTCCCTCTCTCTCTCTTTATCCCCAACTAAGAATATAGAGAGGATTAGCCCCACTCGAGCGTTATGCCACCTGGCGGTCAAAACAGCCAGCTAAGCCGCTCACTGAAAAGTGATAGAAGATAAAAAATAAAAAATTTGTTAAATGCATGAATACACACATAACGTTGCACGCACGCACGCAAGCACACACACACACATACACACACATGCACATGCACGTACATACACATACACACACTATCAACTTACCGCACATTTCACACACACAGCCTGTCGTTGGGGATCAAAGGTTACTGCCCCTGATTCCCCCCCTTCCCCCTCTTTCTCTTTCCCCCTGCACACAATTTGAAAAAAAAATGTTGCCGTATAAAAATGAATAAGACTTAATATGTTTAATTATCACCACAGCTTCAACTGGGTTCCTTTTAATATCGTTGACGGAACACGGCCGGAGTAAAATTAATTTAGCAGGTGTTTTTGTTTTTATAGAAAATCATTATTGTTTTCAAACTTTTTTTTCAATTGGGCACTGCCAATTTAAAAAAATAAATACATCTGTATTGTTAACATTTTGGGACTTTCCTGGAGTTGCACTGCCTCTGGGCATTGCCTCCAGGATCGTTCCCACCATCTTTATATCTACTAATGTCCCATATGTGTCCGTTTCAGACCGGAGGACGTTAAACAGATTTTCATCATCAGCTTTCAAACATTAATGGTTTCGTTAAGCTCACATTAAAACTATAATAAAAACACTATCACAATCACACACTTCAACACATATGCATTCACACACACAGACACACACACATGCCATGCAAATAATATTAATACACAAGACGTCAAACCATCTCAATCTTCTCACAGTATAGTTAAACAAGCTAAGGGAGATAAGTAATTAATGGTACAGTGGAACCTCCCTTATAAGACCTTCAAAAATCATCCAAAATCAGGTCTTATTAGGGAGGGGTCTTATAAGGGAGGTGATTTTAATACTTACAAAGAAGGGCAATGTCTCAGAGAAGTAGGTCTTATGTGGGAGGGAGTCTTATAACGGGAGGTCTTATAAGGGAGGTTCCACTGTAATACACAAGACGCCAAACCATCTAAATCTTCTCACACTACAGTTAAGCAAAATTGAACAAAGGGTAAATACTCTCTTTCTAATTAACTCCCCTCCACCAAAGTTGACCATGATACCAATCACCTAGCAGTGCGTGGGTCAGAACCAAAGTGAGACAAACAAAGCATCATTCTCATAAAAAATAATTCGCCAAGTTCGCCTTTATGACCCTCCACCCACACAGTAGGCCTACACATCAACATGAGAATGATGCTTTGTTTGTCTCACTTTGGTTCTGACCCACGCACTGCTAGGTGATTGGTATCGTAGTCAACTTTGGTGGAGGGGAGTTAATTAGAAAGAGAGTATTCACCCTTTGTTCAATTTCGTTATCTCCTCTCTTGGCCTCACTATTTCTTAAACAACCTAAGGGAGATAAGTTATTAATGGAATGCAACTGCACAGAAATGAGTTCAAGTTGTCTCCCTTCCGTTCAGGGGATAACAATGAGAGACTCGGTGCGATTTTTCTCACACCAGAGGGCATGACGCTCGTGTGGGGCTAATCCTCTCTATATTATTAGTTGGGGATAAAGAAAGAGAGAGAGACAGTGAGTGGTCCTACCATCACTCTCTCTCTCTCACTACGCCCAATTAAGAAAATCGCGTGATAAGCCCCTAGTGCATTGACTGCCCTCTGGCGTGACAAATATCGCCATAGGTTGACCATTGCAAACATGATCTGCCACAACTGAGGGGCTATGTTCACCAGACCTGTCTTGTGAAAGCAGGGGGGAGGGGGAGGGAGTGAAGGATTGTCCACTGTCCAGAACCATGTCCAACAGTTTGACCGTTTGACCATTCCACTCACTCCTCAACGGCCACTGAAAGAAAGAAATACAATGAGAAAAAGGACTAAGAGCATGGCACTCTTCTTCTTCTGCGTTCCCAGGCCATAAGGACACAATGGGTAAGTATGTGTCCGTTTTCCAGTTTTCACTGATCTCCTCGCTGCATTCAGCTGACACATTTTGATTTCAAAGGAAAAAACTATGTCTATATCGAAGATTTTTTTTTGTTTTTTAATTTTTATTTTAAAGGCAGGAGAATGGGCCAAAAATTCAGACAGTAAATGACACAAAGCAAGGAAAAAGTCAGTCAAAGAGAGAAACAGATTAGAGGAAGTTATATGCACAGAACTTCCAGAAGGTGGGGGAACTATTTGTACGGAAGACATCCCCCCCCCCGGTATCCCCAAGGGGGGTGGGGGGCATGGCATTCATAGTCAAAGTTCAGAACAGTGAAAATATTATACATGTAACTAGTTATGGCCATTTTGTAGTCTATTCTTTGCCGGGGTGTGGCTGCGAGTTGGGATTCGAGATGATTAAGGTTCGCTCCCCAAATTTCATGCAAATTGCTGATTTTGTTACAACACATTTTTAGTATTTTAATAGTCATGCTATAAGGCACAGGGAACTCATTCTGGAACAAAAGTATGACATTAATTTAACCCTTTCACCGCCAAAGTCACATTTATGCACCACAATGGTTTAACACCCATGTCACTAAAAGGCATCAAATTGGGGTCCATTATCCAAAGACCCTGTTGCCTTAGTTTTGGGAAGTAAGAACAGACCTTATTTTATATACCGTAAAATGCGGACTATAAGCTGCTTCTTTCCCCTCAACTTTGGCCCATGCGGCTTATAGACTGATGCGGCTTATGTGGATTTTGTTTCCACTCTTACATTGATCAGTATGATGAAATCTGTTTCTGGACACATTCTTCAGCCTATTTTGAGCTTCTTTAGACTCAAAACTGGTTTTGGTAATCAATAAATTCAAATCTCATGTTTAAAGTGTCCAAGAACATTAAATACTCATGTTCTGATATGATAATTTCTATATTTGTGTTGGTTTGTGCACATACAATTTTCTCTGCGGCTTATAAACTGGTGCGGCTTATATATGAATAAATACCTAATATTCGTCAATTTAAGGGATGCGGATTATACACAGGTGCAGCTTATAGTCCAGTTTTTACGGTATGTCACAGAACAATCCCCAATACTGCAGATGGATTTTGTTCTCTACCCAGGTCATTTTAATGGACTTTTTTGGATGAAATATGGCTGGCGGTGAAAGGGTTAAAGGCCATAAAATAGGGTAACTTAGTACGATACAGCGATAAAGCGTGGCAGAAGAAGAGACTAGAAAAGCAGCAGTCACCTTATGGTGCAGAGCCAAGTACTGCTGTCTGATTTGCTGTAACGTCTGTTCCTCCCAGTCCACCCAGGCATGGGAGCAGGACAGTTTGTGAGCTGGAGGACAAAAAGCAGAAGAGTTAACCCCTTCCAGGGCACCCAATCGTCCTGCAAAACAAGGGGTCCCAGGGCTCCCAATCGTCCCGCAAAACAAGGGGTCCCAGGGACTCCTTCGCTTACAGTATAGAGGGTCCTCATGGCTCCCAATCGTCCCGCAAAACAAGGGGTCCCAGGGACTCCTTCGCTTACAGTATAGAGGGTCCTGAGGGCTCCCAATCGTCCTGCAAAACAAAGGGTCCCAAGGACTCCTTCGCTTACAGTATAGAGGGTCCTCAGGGCTCCCAATCGTCCTGCAAAACAAGGGGTCCCAGGGACTCCTTCGCTTACAGTATAGAGGGTCCTCAGGGCTCCCAATCGTCCTGCAAAACCAGGGGTCCCAGGGACTCCTTCACTTACAGTATAGAGGGTCCTCAGGGCTCCCAATCGTCCCGCAAAACAAGGGGTCCCAAGGGACTCCTTCGCTTACAGTATAGAGGGTCCTCCGGGCTCCCAATCGTCCTGCAAAACAAGGGGTCCCAGGGACTCCTTCGCTTACAGCATAGAGGGTCCTCAGGGCTCCCAATCGTCCTGCAAAACAAGGGGTCCCAGGGACTCCTTCACTTACAGTATAGAGGGTCCTCAGGGCTCCCAATCGTCCTGCAAAACAAGGGGTCCCAGGGACACCTTCGCTTACAGCATAGAGGGTCCTAGAGGCGAGGTAAATGGTCCCAGTAGCATAGCAAATGCTAGAAACATTTTCTAGTGCATCCCTGGGACCCCCTGCACATTCTTTTAGAGGGTCATTTAGAATTTTAGTGCTTCATAGACCCCCAAATGGGGGTCCCTGGGAGCCCTGCCCTTCAGGACTTCACTGCCTTGGGTAAACTCCGTCACTGGCCTGGGGCTGCCTAGAAAAAAAAATGTTATAACAAATAAGAAGCGCAACAAAACTCACACTGTCAATGATTCAGTTTTGACAACATTACTGGTTGATCCGAGTTTATTTTTCGCTTTGAAATCGTGGTTACTTGCATTAAAATCAGAATCATTAGTCTCCTTATTCACTGTTAATGAAAACATATTGGAATATTTTCAAAGGCTTGTTTAGGGACGATTTGTTTTGACATTTCAAATATTACAAATTAAGATAGAAGTGCCAAACGTAAGTGAAACGAAAGCTGGAACAGTGATGAAGAGACGTAGGGGAAGACGGGGTAAAAAGCGCATGGGCGGGTAAGAAGCCCACCCCAATTATCTCATGAAATAAAGAAAATTTCAGTCAAATTTGCCCATGAGACGAATGCTAGACATTAACGCTCGTCTCATGGGCAAAATGAGACTGAAATTTGCTTCATTTCATGAGATAATTGGGATGGGCTTCTTACCCACCCATGCGCTTTTTACCCCGTCTTCCCCTAACTCGAAAACAGTGGTTTGGGTTGAAAAATACATGGATTTACACAGGTCTTAGACTAAAACAAATTGCTGTTCCGAGAATACTCGTAAAGTAGGCCCTGACTGGCGTTCTCCTGTTCTGAGTAAACTCGTAATTCGTCGAGAATGAGTTAACCCATTAATAGCCAAGAATTGTTTTGTGTTAAATCCTACAAACCTTTTTGTGAATTTCTGTTGCTAAAGCAAGCCAACAATTTATATTCTAGAGAAGTAAAAAAAATTCAAAATGTTTCTGTGTTTTTTCATGCGCGCGCTTGACGCGTGCATGGCTACGAGAGGGGACGTGTTTTTCTCATAGTGATGCAATAAAATCAGAGACAGATGATGAAGTAAAACATGCTGTGAATTGCTGGTGACACATGATTGTTTGAGTTAACAGGTAACCCAAACCAGCCAGTATGTGTATAACCCAGAGCAGCTGGTATTTGTTTTGACTTCTCGCATGTTTTCCTTCCCCACCGCAACAGTCATACAGTAAAATCACTGGGGCCATTCATAGCCATGCACGATGACAGCGCGCAGTTGGGTAGCTTACTTCAGCAAAGAAAAGTTACCTAGGATTTTTAGAATTCGTAAAAACGGTGAAACACGTATAATTGTAAACATGTTTATCTAAAACTCTGTGCAGTTTGTTTTGTGATAAATGCGTTAGAGAAAATATTACACTCACCTCGATCTGGGAGCGGTTCCTGAAGCCATTGTTTTCACTTCACACAACAAAACTTGTTGGCATGCGCTCGAATCAAACACCGGATGTAAAAATCATGATGGATAAGGTAGAAAACTCATTTTTCAAGAGATTCAGACCAACATAATTTATTGTTTCCCTTCCTCTGCTTCTGTAGCTTTGGGAGTGCATAGGCACGCGTGGAGCGTGCATGGCTATTAATGGGTTAAGTAGCAAGAAACTCTCTGGAGAGCTGGACAAGAGGGTCTTCAAAGAAGAACCCCCTCTCGATAAAGTGTTTCGGCGTGGCACTCCTTTTATGTTGGCAATTGAATGAGGGGGCTTTTCCTCTGGAGACCATCTGTTTTGTTTCGTTACATTCTATTTTTCTCTGTTTGTTTAGGCTTCCTTGCTTTATGATCTTATGGGTTTTTGTTTCATATTTTTTATTCAATATATATATATATATATATATATATATTCCATTTCTATTATATGCAAAGCGCCCTGTAGCCTACATAGTAGGATGGGCGCTATATAAATTTTCCTCGTTCTTATTATTATTTATGATCTCTCCAGAAAGCCATATGTTCACCTCCACACATTTGTTTGTAGTTAAAAAGAAATAAACATTGTCATCAAGTTCTTGAAATGCCGTAGTGAAAACTTAGGAGTAATAATACAGAAAGTGCAATCTTAATTACGATGGATAGGTTTGCTACAAAACCCTTGCTTAAACACACACAGATTAATGTCACATGCCTTCACAAACTCCAAAGCCTTCTGAATTTGCCACCATCAAAAATTGTTAAATTCAATAATAATATTATTTGAAGGAAAGAGCTCAAATTATCTCATGAAAATACAATTTTTTATGCCAATGAATCTGACACAGAAAGACAATTTAAAAAAAAAAAATTCAGACAATATTTTAATGCCAGTACATTAACCCTTTCGACGCGAGCCATTTTTCATTCAAAATTTTCTCTCAAACTTACCTAGGTAAAGAAAAGTTGGCATCTGCAGTACTGTGAATCCCCCAATGACATGCGTCAAATAAACCCTTTCCTTATCTCCCACAATTAACAACATAATAACTAAATAAGGATATTGGATAACTGATCCAACTTTCATACTTTTAGTAGCATGGGTGTTAATTAAATCAGTGTGGTGCTAAAATGACAAATTGGCAGTGAAAGGGTTAAGATGGAATTAGTCAATCGTAGACATGTCGTCGCTGTCCGACGCTAACCGTGTATTTACACAATCAGTGATTTTACAGGAGCATCAAAAAACATATTGTCGCCTGCTACAAAGTCAATCCCCATTTGATATACGCTTGACCCTTCTTCTTTACCGATGAGTAAACATGTGACACAATAAAAGTTGCATTAACACCCAAAATGTTCGTGATAATTCAGTTACACGGTTAGTCACAAAGTTAGTGCATTGTTCTCACAAAGGGAGATACGACAGCTGCCGGTGGTTACACGATTAGCGTGACCAGTTACACGCTTATCGCGTCAAAACCAGCAACAACCCGCCACATACACGATTATTTCCGTGGTATCATGTGACAAATTTGAGCATTTTCATTGGTCGCAGACACAAGATATTTATAGAAGACCTGCGTGAGGTCACTGGAAGGAGTTTCAGTAAAAAATCTATTTTTGTCAAATTTTGTAAATACACGTTTAGCGTCGGACAGCGACAATATGTACATTGTATGCAAATTAGGATACCATGTGACTGAACAATTAACCCACCATATGTAGCTCCTGTGTCAGACTGTTCGGCGCCTGTGTTGAGTATGTCTGGCATATCTCCCAGCGTAGACATCAGCTGAAAAAACTACAACATAAAATTACATTTATTAAAAACATGCACACATGCATACACATGTGTGCATTCAACAACAACAACATACAGTATTAATACGGCGCTGAATCTTGATAGAAATCAAATCACAGCGCACACACACGTTAGCATTCATAACGCATTCAAACAAAAATGCAATAAAAGCGAACACACACGTATGACATAAATGGTATACAGCAGAAACAGACATAAAGGCAAGAGAGAGAAGAGAAAGAGAGTGGAGCCTCAATGACGACGGAACAGGTGGGCTTTGAGGTTAGATTAGAAAGCAGAGAGGGTCGGTCGCTGACGGAGGGAAAGAGGAAGTTTGTTCCAAGATGTCGGTCCTGAGACAGCAAAAGAGCGCCGACCAACAGTTGAAAGCTTATACCTAGGGATCTGGAGAGACAATGCGAGCTGGCGTATAAATGGAAATAGTGACCCCCCCCCCCCCCCCCCCCCCATTGCTATAACCATATAATTATGTGGTGCAGTGGAATGGAGGTAATTAATTCAAGTGATTATTAAGCCTCACTTTGGTCGGCCCCGTTCTCACCTTGGCAAGCCCCGTTCTCACATTGGCAAGCCCCGTTCTCACCTTGGTCGGCCCCGTTCTCACCTTGGCAAGCCCCGTTCTCACCTTGGTCGGCCCCGTTCTCACCTTGGCAAGCCCCGTTCTCACCTTGGCAAGCCCCGTTCTCACCTTGGCAAGCCCCGTTCTCATCTTGGCAAGCCCCGTTCTCACCTTGGTCGGCCCCGTTCTCACCTTGGCAAGCCCCGTTCTCACCTTGGCAAGCCCCGTTCTCACCTTGGCAAGCCCCGTTCTCACCTTGGCAAGCCCCGTTCTCACCTTGGCAAGCCCCGTTCTCACCTTGGCAAGCCCCGTTCTCACCTTGGCAAGCCCCGTTCTCACCTTGGCAAGCCCCGTTCTCACCTTGGCAAGCCCCGTTCTCACCTTGGCAAGCCCCGTTCTCACCTTGGCAAGCCCCGTTCTCACCTTGGCAAGCCCCGTTCTCACCTTGGTCGGCCCCGTTCTCACCTTGGCAAGCCCCGTTCTCACCTTGGCAAGCCCCGTTCTCACCTTGGCAAGCCCCGTTCTCACCTTGGCAAGCCCCGTTCTCACCTTGGCAAGCCCCGTTCTCACCTTGGCAAGCCCCGTTCTCACCTTGCTAAGCCCCGTTCTCACCTTGGCAAGCCCCGTTCTCACCTTGGTCGGCCCCGTTCTCACCTTGGCAAGCCCCGTTCTCACCTTGGCAAGCCCCGTTCTCACCTTGGTAAGCCCCGTTCTCACCTTGGCAAGCCCCGTTCTCACCTTGGCAAGCCCCGTTCTCACCTTGGCAAGCCCCGTTCTCACCTTGGCAAGCCCCGTTCTCACCTTGGCAAGCCCCGTTCTCACCTTGGCAAGCCCCGTTCTCACCTTGGCAAGCCCCGTTCTCACCTTGGCAAGCCCCGTTCTCACCTTGGCAAGCCCCGTTCTCACCTTGGCAAGCCCCGTTCTCACCTTGGCAAGCCCCGTTCTCACCTTGGCAAGCCCCGTTCTCACCTTGGCAAGCCCCGTTCTCACCTTGGCAAGCCCCGTTCTCACCTTGGCAAGCCCCGTTCTCGCCTTGGTCGGCCCCGTTCTCACCTTGGCAAGCCCCGTTCTCACCTTGGCAAGCCCCGTTCTCACCTTGGCAAGCCCCGTTCTCACCTTGCTAAGCCCCGTTCTCACCTTGGCAAGCCCCGTTTTCACCTTGGTAAGCCCCGTTCTCACCTTGGCAAGCCCCGTTCTCACCTTGCTAAGCCCCGTTCTCACCTTGCTAAGCCCCGTTCTCACCTTGCTAAGCCCCGTTCTCACCTTGGCAAGCCCCGTTCTCACCTTGGCAAGCCCCGTTCTTACCTCCACTGCAGGCCAAGTAGCCCTAATTAAAGCCACACTGGTTACCTGCCCCTTGGGGTGACTTGCAATTAGCGGGTGTAGACTACATAGAACGGTGGACATAATTATGCATGCGGTACATGGAGGTTCTGTAATTAAAGGGATTGTGTTGCGACCCAATGAACATTTCCAGATGTATTTCTAGAATCCTGATCAGACGTTGTTTTGAAGGCAAATCAACAGACAACGAGCTGTATTGGTTGAGACTGAAACGAGCAAACGTTTAGTTCATTTTTTAAATCAAAAATCTATTTAATTGTTATAAAATCCATTTTATTATAAACGTTCAAGTTCGTTTACTGCATGCTGATTCGAAAAAAAATCGAAGAAGAAAAATAAGATGGAAGAGTTAACCACCGTAATCGACAAAGAACCAACGAATCCATCCATTCATGTTCATTCATTCGTTCATTGCCATTCATTCATTCATTCATCCATTCATTCATCCATTCATTCATTCATTCACTTTTATCAACCCATTCATTTATTCACTCTCATTCATTCATTCATCCATCCACCCATCTATCCATCCATTCATGAATTCATTCGTCCATCCATCCATCCATCCATTAATTCATTCATTCATCCATCCATCCATCCATCGATCCATCCATTCATTCATTTATTCATTCATCCATCCATCCATCCATCCATTCATTCATTCATTCATTCGTCCAACCATCCATTCATCCATCCATCCATCCATTCATTCATTCATCCATCCATTAATTCATTCATGCATTTATTCATTAATCCATCCATCCATCCATCGATTAATTAATTAATTCATCCATCAATCCATTCATTCATCCATCCATCCATCCATCTATTCATCCATCCATCTATCCATCCATTTATGAATTCATTCATTCGTCCATTCGTCCGTTCATTCATTCATTAATGCATTCATTCATCCATCCATCGATTCATTCATTCATCCATTCATTCATCCATTCATTCATCCGTCCATCCATTCATTCATCCGTCTATTGATTAATTCGTCCATTCGCCCATTAATTCATCCATCCATCCATTCATTCATCCATCCGTTCATTAATTCGTCCATTAATTAATCCATCCATCCATCCATCCATCACTTCATTAATTCATCCATCCATCCATTCAGCCATCCATTCATTCATTCATTCATTCATTCGTTCATCCATATAGACCCTTCTTCAGTTACTGTGTTTGTGTGACCGTCAATCGTATTCGACCCTGACCTCAAAACAGCAGAGGAGACGACTGCTGTTGCAGAGGACTGGGACGGACTTTGCTTCAAGTGAGAAAGCCTTGCTCGGGAAACATCCCCACCCTGTTGGTCAAAAGGACTGTAGGAGAGCTGGTGCTTGGGAAGGTCCCCAAAGGCCAAGTAACCCTGTTAGCTGTAGCGCTTAAAATCCAGTGCATGTTCAACTAAAGGGTCTGCTACACTACATACGATTCGCTGTCAATGCGATGCGATTGTGACGATGCGAGTCATGATTCACGTGAAATACGTTCGTCTAAAAATAATTCTTCTATTTTCTCTCTGTATACTCAAGCAGACCCAATACACGATATTTCGTGCGAATCATGACTCGCATCGTCACAGTCGCATCGCATGGACAGGGAATCGAATGCAGTGTGGCAGGCCCTTCAGTTTGATAGTCGCGGTCAGTCACAAATAAGAATAACTCGTGCAATGAATTTTCCTTACCGCAGAAGAACAGTTATTTTACAGCTCTCATGGTACAGTTGGCCCTAGCAGCAGGCCAATGTGAACCAATGATAAAAGGCCCTAGTAATAATAATAATAATAATAATCATTAACATTTATAGAGCGCCCTTTCTCTCATGAGCTCAGGCGCTTCACAATTATTTAAATAAATACACAAATCATAAGCTACTATAATATTAACTATCAAAACCATGCACATAGCCACAACACGCACGCACACAAGCACGCGCGCGCACACACACACACACAATGTGCGGAACATAGTTTTAAGGCAGGAAACAGGACAAAAGAAATCAGAGGTATTGGCGGAAGAGGTGAGTTTTAAGAGCGGTTTTGAAAGATTGGACAGATTTAGCAGAACGAAGTTCATATGGTAGGGAGTTCCAGACAGAAGGGGTGATCCAGACAGCAGCAGGTCAATGTGAACCAATGATAAAAGCTATTTGAGTAAGGGGTCTAATCTAATCTAATCACACCTTCTTTTAAAGGTGGACTCTGACGGATGACTTTTTGCAAGAAACACGTCGAGATCAACAGAAAGACAGCCTTTTCAAGGATCGGAACACTCACTTTGCTCTGGTTTCTTAGAAATCAAACCGTCAAAACGGCGATTCCTCCTTGGCGGAGATGCCGGAGAGAGTAGCCATTTTGGATGGGGTGGGTGAAGGTCACTCATTGTGGTTGAAGCGTTTTATTTTTTTGTAGTGCAGTTAAAAATAAAAAACAAACAATGGAGCTATTTCGTTTGTTGTGAGCGAAACACTTTTACATAAACTGCATAACATTTTAAAAATAAAAATAAAAAGGCTTGCATTGCGAAAAGTTCGTGCACACGATTTGGTCTAAACGCATGCGGTCATTAGAAAAGTGACGATACACGCCTTGTCTTTGGGTGAAAGAATTTGACTTCCAGCACCTTCGCCAAGGAGGAATCGCCGATTTGACGGCTTGATTTCTGGAAAACCAGAGCAAAGCGAGTGTTGCAATCTCTGTAAAGGGTGTTTTCCTGGTGATCTCGACGTGTTTCTTGCAAAAACTCATCCATCAGGGTGCCCCTTTAAATCCATGCAATTATCCACTCTTCTTTCTATCTTCAGTAGGACCAGTGCCAGATCTTGTACCACGGCATGCTCATTATCCCAAACCCAGCCGCACTTGTCACTTGGGGTGACTTGCAATTAGCGGCTGCAACCTACATGGAACGGTGACATAATTATGCCCTTTAATCATATAAAATGGTAGACCTAATGATGTATGCTGTGCACATTAAAGGTATTATGCTTACGACCGAATGGAAGTTTCCAGATCCATTCTTAGAATCCTACTCAGAGGGGGCGTAAACCCACAACAGGCATAGACAAAGCGTTCACGCGAGGCGAACGCCATCATTCTCATCGCTGCTCGCGATAGAAACGGTTCAACCGTTCTTTTGGCCCTGTTGCCCGAGGCAGAACTTCGCAACGACTAACCTAGCAGTCTAGACCCGATCCCTGGGATCGGTAGATTTCCATTTAATTGAATCCCAGTGAACAGAATGCAAACATAGACCACACGGAGACCACACGGAGATCGAAGCTGCAGAAAGGTTTATTTTTTATGTAATATTGTGTTCTTATTTATATGACAACTAGTTTGGGTACTTTTGTGCGTGCGCGCGTGTGTGTGTGCGTGTGCGTGTGTGTGCGTGTGCGTGTGTGTGCGTGTGTGTGTGTGTGCGTGTGTGTATGTGCGTTTGTGTGTTATGCGAAGATGCATGTTTTTATGTCTATGAATATGTCACAGCGTGAGGGTGAGGGTGGGTATGCGAGCGCGTCTGAGTATGTTTGATATGTCTGTAATTTTGTATGTGGGGAGATTCTTAGTTTTTGTAAAGCGCCATGAGTAGCACACCTAGAACGCGTGCTATATAAATTTCTTTAATATATTATTATTATGCTTTGATATTAATTTCGATTTTGTTCATTTGATGTTGTCTTCCATTCTGCCGTTCCCCTCCCCTCCTTTTAGGGCTTCTCTGAATGTGTGCGCGTTTGTGCAGGTGGACATTACTGGCAGAAGAAGAAGAAGAAAGATTGTCAAAACTTTCCTGTCGTCCGGTACCCGCTTCAGACGATGGCGCAACAGGGCGGGCCACCTGACCAGGTAACAAGGATTCTGAAAACGTAAAGATTGTGCGTATTTACGCACTAGACCTTTCGAATCACCCCCTAGAATGTCAAACCATGCGTGTGATTTACCCTTTTAAATCTCATGAAGGGGGTCAGATGATGCATTCAAATGATGATTCGTGCGTTAACAGTCGTTACTTATCACTAAGCTAATGACGTTGCTCCTATTTATTTATTTATTATGTACATTTCTATAGCGCTTTTTCATCAAAACTCTAAGCGCATTACAATTTTTACTAAACAATATTATATTAAAAACATATATGAACAAGCATTCCTATCCCTCACCGTCACCCACCCACCCAAATGCTCCATCTCTCATTATTGAACACAGCCACACAAAAAGATAAAAACATGAGCAATTATTGTAAACAACATAATAAACAACGACAGAGAGAGAGAGAGAGAGAGAGAGAGAGAGAGAGAGAGAGAGAGAGAGAGAGAGAGAGAGAGAGAGAGAGAGAGAAGGAGAGAGAGAGAGAGGGAGAGAGAAGGAGAGAGAGAGAGAGAGAGAGAGAGAGAGAGAGAGAGAGAGAGAGAGAGAGAGAGAGAGAGAGAGAGAGACAGACAGACAGAGACAGAGACAGAGAGACAAATAGAACACTGAACACTGGAAACTATTTTGCAAAGGTGAAGATTAGGCGAAGCCTATTTTTACAATCTGTGTGAGAGAGTGAGAGACAGAGACATATGATGAGAGACAGAGACAGGGAGTGAGAGACAGACAGAGAATTGTAGAGAACCAATAGTCTAATGCAAAAAACAAAAATCCACCAATATCGTCCCACCATTTTTGCCGAACCTGTTTAATAGGCTAATGGACATGCAGTGAGAGGGGTTGGGGTTGGGGGCAGATAGTGAAGGACCAGAGACTGTCTTCCAAACATACACGTTGCATGAACCTGTTTCATTCGATCTGCTTAAGTTTCGCTTTACATGCAGAACTAATGGCAAACAAGTAGCATTATGCCCATCTCCTTCCGTTTCACACAGTCAAACACCAATCAATCTAATCTTTCTGAGGCCGGATGCACGACTGTAGCGAATATGTATTCCAGAAGGAAACAAAGAGCAGGCTAATGTAGGCGAGAGAATATATTTACTTGGTGAGTGATTCTGTTAGGGAGGCACTTCCTTATGTACTTTGAAAGGGAGTGGCATGGAATAGGCACCATGTTATGAACATAAACAATTGATGTCAGGCATGCCAGTAATTCCAATGTATTCTTCATACTTCGTTAGCTTAGAATCCAGTCCCATTTGTAATTATTTATAATTAAAAATAAAAAAATCATTGAAGAGGAAGGGAAATGATGGGGGGAGGAAGAGGGAAGGAGGGAGGCGCTGTTTTTGTTTTTAATATTTTTGTTATTGTTGTTGCTTGGTTTTGTTAGCTGTTTCTACAGTGTAGGTTTATCCATTCATAATAATAGATACTCACATGCATATACAGATATACACACATACATGCACACACTCACATGCCTGCACCCAATCTCACAAACATAATCCCCCCTCCCCCCCCTCCCCCCCCACATGTAATACAGTGATAATAGGGTTTTACGCCCTCTTCAGCCTTTCGGCCATGTGGGACACACTACATGTGATACATTATATGTTTATTAGATATATGCCAACCCTCAAGGAGGAGGGCAACATCAACAAGGTGTAGGACATCCAGCACCCGCTGTCCCGTCCTGTGATCTGTGCCGGGAGGGGCAGATGCCGAACCCAGCACAAATGTTCTGCCTCAACTGCATCAATCATTGCTGTGGACAATGCCGTGGAGCCCACGACAAGCTGTGCAAATCACGACCAGTGATGGTCTTTTCTGCCCTCTCCCCGATCCAGCAGCAAATGAAGGTCAAGGCAGTGCTGAGGAAAATTGCCACAAAGAAGGAGAAGCTGGAGTTGGAGAGGAGAACAATAGAGGAGGACATTGACCTGCGCTACACATTCCTGTTAAACACAGCTTGTGAAGGTCTCAACACAGCTCGTGACCAGAGTCTGACGAGTTTGAAAACGGTGTCAATGCGTGTGAGTAGCTATTTAACATACATAGAAGCAGCCTGCCTTGAAGTCTTGATTGGAGGGAGAATTCTGCTGCCCACTTTTGTTGACGAGCTTTTGAGAAAAACAGATGAATACCGTTCGATGTTTCTCCTCGTGCCTGGCACCGCACAGCCATATATCAGCAACTTAATTGGTTTGGTTTGCCCTGCTGTCTCCATCCCAAATTATTACGGCACTCAACGACGCTTTGGCTCCTACCCCTGCCAGACCGAGTGTAACTTTTGTCTGAACCATCTGGTGAGCGACATCAAAGTGAAGAGTCACAAGACCGGGGAAGCAGTCCTGATCCAGAAGAGTTTGTCATGCACCAGTAAAAACGTCATCTATCTCCTGTGGTGCGACAAATGCATATACTCACAATACATAGGGAGAACGGAACAGGAAGCGAAGAAACGATTTAAACAACACCAGCGGACGATCCAGACCCCAGTCACAAAACCTAAATGTCCCCAACTGAAGCAGCACTTCAACCAGCTGGACCACACAACGAGCAACCTACGATGTATCCTTGTGGACCAGGTGGACCCTACACAAATACGCCAACGGGAGGGTTACTGGATGGAAAGACTACAAACACTGCACCCTAAAGGACTGAACAGTATACGAGCTTCAAAAGATCAACAATGTTTATCCCCTATCATCCCATCTCTGGCATGGTATATCCATCCCATCCCACATTGAACTCCAATGCGGGTGAATACTCACTTTCTAATTAACTCCCCTCCACCAAAGTTGATTGCGATACCAATCATCTAGCAGTGCGTGGGTCAGAACCAAAGTGAGACAAACAAAGCATCATTCTTGAAAAAGAATGTGCCAAGTTCGCCTGTATGACCCTCCACCCACACAGTACACATCAACAATGGTGGAGAGGACGACACCTACAAGCACACCATGCATTTTAAGGACCAGTTCTTCATCATCATGAACGTCATTATTACAGCTCAACCTTTGTAACCCCCCACCCCCACCCCCACCACCCCGAGTGTGAAAGCGGAAGGTTATAAAATATTGACATTATCCAGTCCACATCTGTCAAAAACAAAAGAACAGAGAGAGAGAGAGAGAGAGAGAGAGAGAGAGAGAGAGAGAGAGAGAGAGAGAGAGAGAGAGAGAGAGAGAGAGAGAGAGAGAGAGAGAGAGAGAGAGAGAGAGAGAGAGAGAGAGAGAGAGAATAAAAATAACTTTTATTTTCTGAGGATAATAGAGTAAGTATAAATACTTTTTTTCATCCAGTCCTCACAAAACAAAAAAGGAAAACAAAATCAAAGCAAAGAATTCAATAAATAAGAAAGGCATGCAACGCAAAGAAAACGAACACACATTATCATCAAAGCAGGCACATTATCAATATAAACAGACACATAATAAATTCAGCATTATTCATAAATACTTAACAAATGGGATGTGGAGGGACCGAAAATAAGTGAGTATCTAGGAACAAAACAAGACATGAAGTAAGAAAAATAAGAATAGGAGGGGGAGGGGGAGTAAAGAAGAAAGGAATAAGAGGGGGGGGGGGGGGGGGGGTAGAGAAAGAAATGGTAGAGCGAGACAGCAAAGACATAAACGGAAAGCTGAGGGAGAAGGAATAAAGGAAGGAGAGAGAGATGGAAGGAGGACAAACAGAGAGAGAGAGAGAGGAGAGAGAGAGAGAGAGAGAGAGAGAGAGAGAGAGAGAGAGAGAGAGAGAGAGAGAGAGAGAGAGAGAGAGAGAGAGAGAGAGAGAGAGAGAAATAGGAGAGACAGACAGGTAGGCAGACAGACGAACAGACAAAAGAGTATGGATAAAGAGAATGAGAGAGAAAGAGGAAGGGTACATGTAAGATAAAAAAATATATACATGCTGAATTGTTTTGATAACACAAGAGAGAGAGAGAGAGAGAGAGAGAGAGAGAGAGAGAGAGAGAGAGAGAGAGAGAGAGAGAGAGAGAGAGAGAGAGAGAGAGAGAAGAGAGAGGGAGGGGAGGGGGGGGAGAGATTCGGAAGGTTGAACCAGGCCATGATGCCCATGTCATGGGGATGGGGATTACAAAAGGGAAGGATAAAAGATAGCAATAAATATGAATAACACAAATAAATGATAACTCAATTAAATAGTTGAAACAAAATCAATCAATTTTGTTGAACCAAGCAATTAAAAGAAAAAAGAATGAATGAGTGGTAAATAGATAAATAAATAAATAAACAAATAAATAGTACATAAGTAACTAAATAATAATTTAATTAATTGAAATTAAATCAATGAAATCAATCAAAGAGAGAGAGAGAGAGAGAGAGAGAGAGAGAGAGAGAGAGAGAGAGAGAGAGAGAGAGAGAGAGAGAGAGAGAGAATGAACAGCTCATTCAAATCATATTAAAATGTGCAGATGTCTAATTCACTTATTTGTGCACCCAAATCTCAAATTGTTATTGCATTCGTGCGATTAGTTTCGATACAATAGCTCAACAAACAATACCACCCCAAATTTGAAAATCACAAAAGCGTGGCTACACAAAAAGTGTAACAATTGGGTGTGTCCACTGTTGTTGGCAAGGCCAGTCTTTTACACGATGTCTCATGAACCCCCTCAATGTGTCCAGAAAGCCCTGAGGAACTGCTACTCACAGAGTTAAAGTTATTGCTGGTTGGGTGGACATACCCAATTTTGACACATTTTGAGCAGCTGTTTTGTGATGTTTAACCCTTTCACCGCCAAAGTCGCATTTTAGCACTACAGTGATTATAACACCTATGTCACTAAAAGGCATCAAATTGGGTTCTATTATCCAAAGACCTATTGTCTTAGTTTTGGGGAAGTAAGGGTAGACCTTATTTTATATATGTCACAGAAGAATCCCCAATACTGCAGATGGATTTTGTTCTCTACCCAGGTAAAATTAATTGAAATGTTTGGCTGAAATATGGCTGGCGGTGAAAGGGTTAAACTTAGGGGTTGCGTCATTTGTTGTGCTATTGCTTCAAAATTAATTACCCAAATGCAATGGAAGTTTGGGGTCTGATGTATGCATGACTGGAGTACTGTGTAAAATATCAAAGGATTTGACCGAGCCATGTTTGTTCTGCGCTCTTATGAAAAAGTGATACTTAACGTTTGTTGATCTCTGTATGCGTATCATAATTATTAGACACGAAAATGAGCACATATGGCGACTAGATGTGTTGGTCTGCACATGTACGCATATTGTCTTATGCCGACATATCAAGGCTTCTATACTAAGCAATAAAACACAGGGACCATTTTGTAAAATCATGGACTTTTGAAAGGCATGGGCTTTTGAAAGTCCACGAAGTTACAAAACGGCCCCTATATCTTATTGCTCAGCATACAATCCTTCGGATGTCTACAGGAGCAAACGTAAGTGTATGTGCAAAACAACAAATCTGGTCATAATCTGTACTCATGTCTATGCCTAATTATGCATACAGAGATCAACAAACGTTAAGTTCCTATTCTTCACAAAACTGCAAAATCAAAATGGATGCACCAAATCATTTCATGTTTTGCACACATTTACGTCAGTTATCTGTGCACCAGATCCTAAACTTTCATTGCATCCGTATAATCAGTTGCGAAACAATAGCTCAAAAACTAAGGCAACCCCCCCTAAGTAGAGTATATGTTATTTTGCATTGATATTAATTTTTGAACAAAGCGTTATAGATTGGTTTTGGTCTTTCCTGAATAAGACATGAACGTGATATTGTTTTTTTGTTTTTTTAAATATATCAAACTAAGTATTTCTAACTATTTTGTGTTTGACTCGATCAAACGTTAATGCATCGTTGATTCGCTGAGCATTGGTTTTAAACATGGTGGTTCAAACTATTCTTTTGGATTTGGATACAGGTGTTTGCTAAATAATACTTTGTTGCTGTTTGGTTTTCTGTTGTGGCGTGATTATTGTTTAAAAAACACAACAACGTTCAACATAATGTTTGATTGTGGTGTTTACTGAATTACTTCAGCATTGTTGAATGAAATTCTGCTTAACGTCCTCCGGTCTGGAACAGACATATATGGGACATTAGTAAATATACAGATGGTGGGAACGATCCTGGAGGCAATGCTCGGAGGCAGTGCAACACCAGGAAAGTCCCGATTTTTTAACAATACAGATGTAGGCTAACTCTGTAAGTATTGTTGAATGAATGAAAAATGGTGTTTTACATTATCTCGGTCACAGACTTATATGGGACATTTGTAAATACAAAGATGGTGGGAATACTGGCTGCAATGCCCGGAGGCAGTGCAACACCAGTAAAGTCCCGAGTTTTTAACAATATAGATAGGTGTAGCGGTAACCACGCCTCGGTTAAACCTCATCGTCTACGGTACCGCCACATTGTATATGAATAGTATAAAACAACTATAAATAGTGACAAAAAGTATTGTTGCTTTGGCGCGGTTACTTTTAATTACTCGAGTGTGGAAAAGACATGAAAGGGATGGTGTTTTTAGGTGATTATTATTAAATGAGGCATGGCGTGGTATTTGTTTTCTATTTGCAGAAAAGATTTGAACATGCTGTTGAGACATTATCAAATAGAGTGTGTTAAGCTATCCGGGAGTGTTTATTGAGTAATAATCAAGAAAGGGTTGGTGTTTGGGTGCTATTTCATTGGCTAAGCAAAGTGTTTTTGGTGTTTAGCAAATGAGAGCTGAAAATATTGCTGTTTTGATGTGGTTTTCATTATCATGTAGACCGTATCAATTTATTTATTTTTAACTCAATTTAAGTTGAACGCATTGCTGCTTTGCTGTGTCATAAGCACTCATGAACTGACATTTCTCTCTCACACCCTACACGCATTGTGGTTGTATTCTGTGGTTTTCACCCAAGAAGATTTAGTAATATTGTTGTTTTGATGTGCTTTCAATTATCTCAATGTTTTGCATAAGACTTGGAAATTTGACTGCTTCGAAGTGACATTATTTTTTTACATGACATTTGAAAGCTGTTTTCATTATATCCTGCCGTCTCCATCCCATTCCATTGATATGGATTCAGGATGACAGTCACAACCGGAACAGTAGGCCTATGGCAAGACCTCCTGCCTTGCCAATCCCCTGCTATGTCTATCTATCACCCCTCCCTCCTCTCTCTCTCTCTCTTTCGGGGACCCTCTCTTTCTGTCTCAGTCTCTCTGTCTGCCTGTCTCTCTCCCTCTGTCTGTCTCTCTCCCTCTGCCTGTCTCTCTCTCTCCCTCTGTCTGTCTCTCTCTATATATATCTGTCTTTCTCTCTCTGTGTGTCTCCCTCGCTCTCTTTCTCTCTCTCTTTTTGGGGGCCCTCTCTTTCTGTCTCAGTCTCTGTCTGCCTGTCTCTCTCCCTCTGTCTCTCTCTCTCTCTGCTCTCGCTCTCTCTCTCTCTCTCTCTCTCCCCACGGCCCCCCCCCCCCCCTCTCTCTCTCTCTCTCTTTCGGGAGCCCCCTCTCTCCCTAGTCACAATAAAGATCAGTAACAATGTTGGTGACCAACTGGAAGAAGAAGACGAAGAACAAGTAGACTTGGGACTTGGCGCTTTTCACATTGAACACAACTGCAGCAGTTGTTTTTACACACCCGAAGTCAGCTGGACCACAAAGAACACGCGTGGGACGAAACCATCAACCACCACCCATCATTATTTAAAAAAGAAAAACAGCGACATAAACTTTTGTTTTAAAGTAACACAACGTACTGATTTAGGTCTCCCATCACCACATGTCCTGTCAAATTATTTATTTTTTCGAAGAAGATGTAAAAGGGTTGGCGTGATGATGTGTTTTTGATTATATAAAAGATGCTTCTTCTAACTACTTTTTTTTTTTTACCGAACAAGACTTGAATTAGTCATGTTTAGACTATCAAATAAGGAGTTGCAAACTATATATACATATTTTTTTTTAAATTTGGAGTTCATTAATTGATGCTTGAAAGATGCTTTGGTGTTGTTTTAATTATTATGTAAGCTGGTTCAGCTTGATGCTGAAACATGATGTATTTGGTATATAATTAACTAACATAATCTTGCCCCTACTTGTCGTACTTATCATAATTATCATGTGTACCTCTCTTCTTTTTTTCCCTCTTCTTTTTCTGTATCTATGTTTGATTGGTTGTTCATGAATATGTCTATGAATTTGTTTGTTCTCCTTTACTTAGTATTCCCACGTTGTTATGCTTTTGTTTCTTTTCCCTTTCTTTCATCATTTACCCAGTGTACTAACTTCACTAGTTGCAGCCAATACTGTGTACTTCAAATGTTTTGAGCACCTAGTATAAGCTTTAAGCTTGTTGTGCTCTGTGATCCTTATTCTGATGCTGCTTTGTCATGTGATTGTTTATGAATACATTTGTTTAAACCAAGCTGGTTCAAACGATGTCGATGGTTATCGAATCAGACTTGACACATTGCTGCTTTTCTCTGATATTTTTTCTTTCAAATAATTGTTTTTATATTTTAATAATAATAATAATACATAATAATTGATAGCACTTGTACAGCGCCTTTCCATAATTATTGTACACTCAAGACGCTTCCATTCAC
Source organism: Phymorhynchus buccinoides (assembly GCA_017654935.2). NCBI lineage: Eukaryota > Metazoa > Mollusca > Gastropoda > Neogastropoda > Raphitomidae > Phymorhynchus > Phymorhynchus buccinoides. The sequence continues at coordinate 34,720,609 of CM065710.1, read as the reverse complement.
GGATACACCCGCAGTCACACAAAACATTATCACCCATTCATTCACCCAGGTACAAGATCAAGTAGGAACACATTTACGAACCGAATGAGCTTTGAAAGTAGTGTGAAACGCCTGAATGTGTCGGTGTATTAGTTTAGTGTTGCTTATTACATAATGTGTCACTCAGTTCTGATGTTTACTCAATAAGATTTGAAAGAATGCTGTTTTGATATGGTTTTAATGACTATTATCTGTCCTATAATCGTTGTTGTTAAAAGTATCACAAATATGACACGAAATAGTACAGAGAAATTATTTTTAAGACGAGCAGTTACTAACATTCGCAAGTTTTACTTTTCTAACCGAGTTGTTCAATACTGGAATAATTTGTCAACTAACATTAAGGCTGCACCTAAACATAAATACATTCAAAAATCTTCTGGACAAAGACACAATGATGTCAAATTTGTATAATACTTTCGATGAATAAAGCAAAAAAAATCCATTCCATATTTTTGTTAAACATTATAGTTTAGCTGTAGAAAGCAAGCCACCTTGAAACAAATCAAAGTCACAAACGAGAAAGGGCGTAAAAGGGCCGCGAGGCCCACTTCTAGTCCTAATTACTACTACAATTACTGCTACTGCTACTGCTACTACTGCTACTATAGCTCAAATGGCTTTTATCACTGGTGGACAATGATTTTCTACAGAATTGGAATATCATGGTACAGCTTAGCTTTTCGTGGAAGACTCTGACTCTCTAACTAGAGGGGTGGGGGGGGGGGGGGGTATCATAGTGTCACTGGCTCTAGTACAGCAGCAAAAGAGATTGGTTGGCCTTTGGGGACCTTCCCCAACGCCAACTTTCGTCTTCAAATCCCTTTGGCCGAGAGAGTGGGGATGTACCCTGGGCAAGGCTTCTCCGCTATGAACAAATTGTGGCCCAGCTCGTCGGAATAGCAGCTGCCCCCCTCTGCTATCTGGCCGTCATTGTCGGAATCGACTGACAACAATTACAGTATCTAAAATATATTTCAACCGTTTATTTCATGATTTGTTTTCAGTTTAATTTGAACGTATTGCTGGTTTTTGTGTGTGTGTTTTTATGATCAAGTCTTTTACTGTCTTGCTGTGATATTAATGGCTTAATATAGCTACTTTGTTTTAATTCTGGTGTGGACTTGGCATTGTTTAGTGTGAATAGATTACTCAGAAACGCGCTTCGAGATTACTTTTGGTTTGGGTGTTTATTCAATAATAATTGGATTTTTTGGGGGGTTGTTTTGATGTGATGTTTGTTATTAAATCTACCGTTTTGAAATGCTTTTGTTGGTCTGAAAACAAGACGTGAAAATTGGGCTGTGATACCATTTTAAGATATTTTGGTTTGGGTGTAACACTGTTTGCTGTGATTTTATTAAGTAAGGTATTTGGAACCATTTTCTGGCTTTGCTGTGCTTAATAAAAAAATAAAAATTAAATGCTCTTCTTTTGTGTTACTTGTGTGTGTTTGTGTGTGTGTGTGTTGTGTGTGTGTGGTGTGTGTGTGTGTGTGTTGTGTGTGTGTGTGTTGTGTGTGTGTGTGTGTGTGTGTGTGTGTGGTGTGTGGTGTGTGTGTGTGTGTGTGCACAGAGCACTTTCTGCAGATAGAAAAAAAGCATCATAATGAAAAAACGTGACAAAAAGGATAGCATTGATAAGCACAATCCTATGCTGTAAGCGTTAGAAATAGAAGCAAAACCAAGGATAAAAGCATCTGAATCACATCACACACACACACACACACACACACACACACACACACACACACACACACACACACACACACACACACACGACACACACACAGTACAACACAACAGACAGACACACACAGACACACACACAGTACACACACAGACAGACACACATAGACACACACACACACACACACACAGACAGACATACACACACACACACACACACACACACACAGTACACACACACACACACACACACACACACACACACACACACACAACACACACACAGACACACACACATCAACAAACAATCACCTACCTTTTTATTCGTTCTCTCTCAGTCCCCCAA
>CM065710.1:34711036-34713536 GCA_017654935.2 Phymorhynchus buccinoides | reverse complement strand
TTGGGTTGCCTCACAAATTCCCAGTATTGGGGATTGAAAAGTCCGTTGGGAACGCTTCGGAAGAGAACGTTCTGTGTGCGCTTGTCTCTGGACAAATAGCCGTTGTAAAAATCCACGGCAGTCATCGGTTTACGAAGAACGACGGATCGGAACGCCGCCCATCCATCCTGGAAAAAAAGATAATGATAACATGAACCATTTCAGCGCCAACGTCGCATTTTTGCACCTCAATGGTTTAACACCCATGTCATTAAGATCCTTTGAAATCTGGGTCTGGTATTCAATGATATTGTGTTCCTAAATATGGCAGTAAGGATTGACCCTATTCTAAAAGTGTCACAGAGAAATCCAACAAAAATATTTGCAGCCAAAATCTTATTTCTGTAGCCAAGTAAGCTTAACGGAAAAGTTTGGCTCAAAATGTGATGACTGGCGGTTGAAAGGGTTGAATAACTGTGAAATTGTGTCCAGTGAAGTAAGTGTGACGTGGTGGAGCGGGGATGATTTAAATTGTTGGGTCTGAGCAGATGAAAGAAACAGGGGAAGAAAAAAAGACCATATTATTCAGTATGCACATTTCATGTGTGTGTGTGTGCATGCGTGCATGTGTGTGAGCGTTGTTTGTGTGTCATTGTGTGCGTGGTGGGTGCGTACGTACATTGTGTGTGAGTCAGTACTAATTATCTAGGCCAATGGAGCTTGAGAATATAGCAAAAAAACAAACTGATTATGGTTCAACCTAGCTCTAGCAATTTGGACCACCAGGGAGGAAACCAATCTCAACAAAGGGCTTATCTCGACATTATCTGATCAATAGTAGGGGTAGAGAAAGAGAGAAAGAGGGAGTTCTCTCGGGGGCCTCTCTTCTCTCTTTATCCCCAACCTAATATATAGATAGGATTAGCCCCACTCGAGCGTTATGATACCACCTGGCGGTCAAAACAGCCAGCTAATCCGCTCACTGAAAAGTGATAGAAGATAAAAAATAAAATAAAATAAACAATTAAATGCATGAATACACACATAACGTTGCACGCACGCACGCAAGCACCACACATACACACACATGCACATGCACGTACATACACATACACACACTATCAACTTACCGCACATTTCACACACACAGCCTGTCGTTTGGGATCAAAGGTTACTGCCCCTGATTCCCCCCCTTCCCCCTCTTTCTCTTTCCCCCTGCACACAATTTGAAAAAAAAATGTTGCCATATAAAAATGAATAAGACTTAATATGTTTAATTATCACCACAGCTTCAACTGGGTTCCTTTTAATATCGTTGACGGAACACGGCCGGAGTAAAATAAATTGATCAGGTGAGGGTTTTTTGGTTTTTTAGAAAATCATTATTGCTTTCAAACTTTTTTTTCAATTGGGCACTGCCAATTAAAAAAAATAAATACATCTGCATTGTTGAAGCATTTTGGGACTTTCCTAGAGTTGCACTGCCTCCGGGCATTGCCTCCAGGATCGTTTCCCACCACCTTTACATCTACTAATATCCCATATGCGTCTGCTTCAGACCGGAGGACGTTAAACAAATATTTCATCATCAGCTTTCAAACATTAATGGTTTCGTTAAGCTCACATTAAAACTATAATAAAAACACTATCACAAACACACACTTCAACACATATGCATTCACACACACAGACACACACACATGCCATGCAAATAATATTAATACACAAGACGCCAAACCATCTCAATCTTCTCACAGTATAGTTGAACAAGCTAAGGGAGATAAGTAATTAATGGTACAGTGGAACCTCCCTTATAAGACCTTCAAAAATCATCCAAAATCAGGTCTTATAGGGAGGGTCTTATAAGGGAGGTGATTTTAATACTTACAAAGAAGGGCAATGTCTCAGAGAAGTAGGTCTTATGTGGGAGGGAGTCTCATAATGGGAGAGTTCTTATAAAGGAGGTTCCACTGTAATACACAAGACGCCAAACCATCTAAATCTTCTCACACTATAGCTTAAACAAAATTGAACAAAGGGTAAATACTCTCTTTCTAAATCAAATCCCCTCCACCAAAGTTGACTACGATACCAATCATCTAGCAATGCGTGGATCAGAACCAAAGGGAAGCAAACAAAGCATCATTCTCAAAAAAGAATGTGCCAAGTTCGCCTTTATGACCCTCCACCCACACAGTAGGCCTACACATCAACATGAGGATGATGCTCTGTTTGTCTCACTTTGGTTCTGACCTACGCACTGCTAGGTGATTGGTATCGTTAATCAACTTTGGTGGAGGGGAGTTAAATTAGAAAGAGAGTATTCACCCTTTTGTTCAATTTCGTTTATCTCCTCTCTTGGCCTCACTATTTCTTAAACAACCTAAGGGAGATAAGTTATTAATGGAATGCAACTGCACAGAAATGAGTTCAAGTTGTCTCCCTTCCGTTCAGGGGATAACAATGAGACAGTGCGATTTTTCTCACGCAGAGGGCATGACGCTCGTGTGGGGCTAATCTT
>CM065710.1:34705987-34710536 GCA_017654935.2 Phymorhynchus buccinoides | reverse complement strand
AGGGGGGATGGAGAGAAGTGATGGGGGAGGGGGGGAATCAGGGGCAGTAACCTTTGATCCCAAACGACAGGCTGGCCTATCACCAGAGTGTGTGAAATGTGCGGTAAGTTGATAGTGTGTGTATGTGTATGTACGTGCATGTGCATGTATTGTGTGTGTGTGTGCTGCGTGCGTGCGTAGCGTGCAACCGTTTATGTGTGTATTCATGCATTTAATTGTGGGGTTTATTTATTTTTTATCTTCTATCACTTTTCAGTGAGCGGCTTAGCTGGCTGTTTTGACCGCCAGGTGGCATAACGCTCGAGTGGGGGCTAATCCTCTCTATATTCTTAGTTGGGGATAAAGAAAGAGAGAGAGGGAGAGAACTCCCTCTTTCTCTCTTTCTCTACCACCAAATAAAGATATGACGAGATAAGCCCCTGTTGAGTTGGTTGCCCCCTGGCGGTCAAATTGGAGAGCTAGGTTGACCCTTCAGTTTGTTTTTGCTTTTCTCAAGCTCCATTGCCTTAGAGAATTAGAATGCTCACACAAATGTACGTACGCACACACGCACACAATGACACACAAACACGCTCACACACATGCACACAGTGACACACAAACACATACATGCACCACACACACGCACGCATGAATGTGCATAGCAAAATAGTCTTTTTCCCCTCCTGTTTCTTTCTCTCTCACACCACACTTTTTAAATCCTCCTCCTCAACCACTCACACTTACTCACTGGAAACAATTCATTTATTTAACCCTTTCACTGCCAGCCATCTTTGAGCCAAAACATTTCCATTAAGCTTACTTGGCTACAGAAAAGATTTCGTCTGCAATATTGTGGGATTTCTCTGTGACACACTTAGAATAGGGTCAAATCCTTACTGCCCAAATTTAGGAACACAAATATCATTGAATAACAGACCCTGATTTCAAGGGTTTTAATGACATGGGTGTTAAAAATCATTGCGGTGCAAAAATGCGACATTGGCGGCGAAAGGGTTCATGTTATCATTATCTTTTTTTCCAGGATGGATGGGCGGCGTTCCGATCCGTCGTTCTTCGTAAACCGATGACTGCCGTGGATTTTTACAATGGCTATTTGTCCAGAGACAAGCGCACACAGAACGTTCTCTTCCGAAGCGTTCCCAACGGACTTTTCAATCCCCAATACTGGGAATTTGTGAGGCAACCCAAAATTCCTGTCAAAAAATCTTGACCCTCAGCTGTGGTGCAAATGTACTCTACATGTGATGCATATGTACTAAACATGTGGTGCAAATGTTCTCAACATGTGGTGCAAATGTTCTCAACATGTGGTGCAATTGTTCTCAACATGTGGTGCAATTGTTCTCAACATGTGGTGCAAATGAACTCAACATGTGGTGCAAATGTTCTCAACATGTGGTGCAAATGAACTCAAGCTCTGGTGCAAATGAACTCCAGAATGAGCAGATCCTTTTCTTTTTCTTCTTCGTAGTCGATCACTCAGTTTCCTGTCATATGAGCGCAGATGCATCATGCTGCCGTTATGCGCCTAACTAAGAAATAGGCCCAGCTTGTCGGCCTGTGGCTGGAGAAAATCTTTGTAAGAGTTTCTGAAAGAACAAAGGCTGGAGAATGGAGACAGTAAGGCAGAAAGACAGTAGATGACAGCAAGCAAAGGGAAAAGGCAGAGTCAAAGAGAGTGACAGATACTTCTTTTTCGCCTCAGGCGGCCAACTTCATCAAGCTGAAGATTCTGCTGCACTTTGGGGGGTAGTAAGAAGACAAGAAATTAGAAAGCTGAGGAGATAGAAGTAGCCTAATGGAAAGGAAAGGAAACAGAGTAAAACCTGGTGTGGATCTGATTATAAAAAAAATCCAGATTACAAGTTACAAGCACAGAACTTCCAGAAGGTGTGGAAACTATTTGTACAAAAGATCCCCTGGTATGGGGTGGGGGGCAGATTTCTTTCAAAATGTAATGGAGCTGTACCTAAAGATTTGATGCAGATGGACTGCACTTTCAAACGGAGATAAATTCCAAATCAATTTGACAGCATACACGAATCGGTTTCTTTTCAACAAGGGCTGCAGATTGAGGGAAGCTGGTTTAAACGTTTTTATTGTCTTTGCATAACAAACATACAAAGCAACAAAACTGAAGCAGGAACAAGCTTGATGGAAGATGTCGTTAGGTAAATGTGATGGCAGCCTCGGAGGAGGACCTCACTCACGCTGGCTCCGCGACTAAGACATTGTTGTCGTCAGTAGGGGGCTTAGTAGGTGGTGTCCTGCGTATGTCTCAGAACAGCGTTCCACTGAACTCCACCAAAGCTCAGAACAGGCTCCACAGGCTGAACTCCACCAAAGTGACTCAGCAGCAGTGCAGTGTCTCCTCTGGTGGTTGCCTCCCATGACGATGTCGCATAGATTTTCTCCCCGAGGACTACTGGTTTCCATTTACGTTTCCTGACAAACTGTGCTATGGCTGTGAAATTCGGGTTGCTCCCACCTGGAGAGCGCGTCGCAGCCAGAGGCGCGCCACCCAATTTATTTTTTAAAAACATTTTTTGCATGCGATTTTTGTGTGACTGATGAGGAAGGAAGAGAGGGGGGGTAAATTTTGACCAAATGACAATTTTTTTCGTTGCCACTGGGTTTAACGTGTGCTAAGTGCATGGGCACACGGGACCTCGGTTTATCGTCTCATCCGAAAGACTCCACGTTCAGACCATAAGGCCTAGTGCAAAGTGAGAGGAAAAATCCCCTGTACCCAGGTTCGAACTCGGGTTTACTTGACACGAAGCGAACGCTGTACCACTGTGCCACTCTACACCTAACTGCAATGGAGGGGGCAATACGTTTGTGTATATGTGTGTAACATGGAAATAAACAGAATAAGACACAAAAAGAAGGAGAGAAAGTTTGAGCATGATTTATTACGATAATGCCTGTACAGTCGGTGATTTATTACGATAATGCCTGTACAGTCGGTGATTTATTAAGATAATGCCTGTACAGTTGGTGATTTATTAAGATAATGCCTGTACAGTTGGTGATTTATTAAGATAATGCCTGTACAGTCAGTGATTTATTAAGATAATGCCTGTACAGTCAGTGATTTATTAAGATAATGCCTGTACAGTCAGTGATTTATTAAGATAATGCCTGTACAGTCAGTGATTTATTAAGATAATGCCTGTACAGTCAGTGATTTATTAAGATAATGCCTGTACAGTCAGTGATTTATTACGATAATGCCTGTACAGTCAGTGATTTATTACGATAATGCCTGTACAGTCAGTGACTTATTACGATAATGCCTGTACAGTCAGTGATTTATTACGATAATGCCTGTACAGTCAGTGATTTATTACGATAATGCCTGTACAGTCGGTGATTGCAAGTGATTTAAATTCTGATGTGCTTGGATCATGACATTTGAAAATAAATAAGAAATTAAGATACATCAGTTTTGAACGATGATTTTATCTGTACTTCTCTCTCCTCTCTCTCTCTCTCTCTCTCTCTCTCTCTCTCTTCTCTCCTCTCCTCTCTCTCTCCCTTTTTTTTCAGTGTTCTCTGTTCTCTCTCTCTCACTCACTCTCTCTCTCTGTTTGTCTCTCTCTCCTCTCTCACTCGCCTCTCTCTCTCTCTCTCTCTCTCACTCTCTCTCTCTGTTGTTTTCTCTCTCTCTCTCCTTTTTTTCAGTGTTTCAGTGTTCTTTCTCACACACACACACTGTTCTCTTCTCTCTCTCACACACACACATTCTCTCTCTCTCTCTCTCTCTCTCTCTCTCTCTCTCTCTCTCTCTCTCTCTCTCTCTCTCTCTCTCATGTATTTTCCTTACCAATTGTTGTAAGGCACGAGTTAGTTGCCATTATTGCATCTGAAAATGAGAAAATGATATTACCATTTGCAAAGTTTCTTGCTGAGGTATACAATTTAAGAAGTAAACAAATGTCATCAGAACAGCGTTTATAGATTTATCTTGATGACGTTGATACAGTTGATAAAACAAGGGAATTAAGCGAGTGTACGTTAGAAATGAAGTAAGGGAGATAAATGATAATTTGTCTTTGAAAGAACAAAAGAAAGAGAGAGAGAGAGAGAGATTATGAATTATTAATAATAGGATTAGACATGCGGAGCATTGATCGAAGATGGATGATCAACAATGTATATGTTGTGTGTGAGTGCGCGCGCACGCTTGCGCGCGATTGTGTGTGTGTGTGTGTTCAACGTGTCGAATTATTGCTTTAAAGATTGTTGTTAACACAGTTACTTAAATACATGTTTTCTTTCATTTCAGTCATTATGTTTATAAGTTCTGTTTCTTATCGTTTCGTTCGCCGTTAGTATGTTTTGTTATCTAATGCACCCCCTTGGCATTAAGGCTGTAAAAAGCTATTGTCAATAAAAAATGTCCAGTGTCCAGTGTCTCTCTCTCTGTGAGCTCTCTCTCTCTCTCTCTCTCTCTCTCTCTCTCTCTCTCGCTCTCTCAGTCTCTCTCTCTCTCTCACTCCCTACACACTCTCTCTCTCTGTTTGTCTCTCTCTCTCTCCTT
>CM065710.1:34690987-34700987 GCA_017654935.2 Phymorhynchus buccinoides | reverse complement strand
TGTTCGGTAAAAAAAAAATTAGTTAGAAGAAGCATCTTTTATATAATCAACACATCATCACGCCAACCCTTTTACATCTTCTTCGAAAAAATTAATAATTTGACAGGACATGTGGTGATGGGAGACCTAAATCAGTACGTTGTGTTACTTTAAAACAAAAGTTTATGTCGCTGTTTTTCTTTTTTAAATAATGATGGGTGGTGGTTGATGGTTTCGTCCCACGCGTGTTCTTTGTGGTCCAGCTGACTTCGGGTGTGTAAAAACAACTGCTGCAGTTGTGTTCAATGTGAAAAGCGCCAAGTCCCATGTCTACTTGTTCTTCGTCTTCTTCTTCCAGTTGGTCACCAACATTGTTACTGATCTTTATTGTGACTAGGGAGAGAGGGGGCTCCCGAAAGAGAGAGAGAGAGGGGGGGGGGGGGCGGGGGGAGAGAGAGAGAGAAAGAGAGCGAGACAGAGAGAGAGAGACAGAGGGAGAGAGACAGGCAGACAGAGACTGAGACAGAAAGAGAGGGCCCCCCAAAAGAGAGAGAGAGAAAGAGAGCGAGAGACACACAGAGAGAGAAAGACATATATATATATAGAGAGAGACAGACAGAGGGAGAGAGAGAGAGACAGGCAGAGGGAGAGAGACAGACAGAGGGAGAGAGACAGGCAGACAGAGAGACTGAGACAGAAAGAGAGGATCCCCGAAAGAGAGAGAGAGAGAGAGAGAGAGGAGGAGGGAGGGGTGATAGATAGACATAGCAGGGGATTGGCAAGGCAGGAGGTCTTGCCATAGGCCTACTGTTCCGGTTGTGACTGTCATCCTGAATCCATATCAATGGAATGGGATGGAGACGGCAGGATATAATGAAAACAGCTTTCAAATGTCATGTAAAAAAATAATGTCACTTCGAAGCAGTCAAATTTCCAAGTCTTATGCAAAACATTGAGATAATTGAAAGCACATCAAAACAACAATATTATCAAATCTTCTTGGGTAAAGACCACAAAATACAAACATGATGCGCGCGTGTAGGGTGTGTGAGAGAAATGTCAGTTCATGAGTGCTTATGACACAGCAAAGCAGCAATGCGTTCAACCTAAATTGAGTTAAAAGTAAATAAATTGATACGGTCTACATGATAATGAAAACCACATCAAAACAGCAATATTTTCTGCTCTTATTTACTAAACACCAAAAACACTTTGCTTAACCAATGAAATAGCACCCAAACACCAACCCTTTCTTGATTATTACTCAATAAACACTCCTGGATAGCTTAACACACTCTATTTCATGATGTCTCATAACCTTTTGTGAAATTGAACAAAAAAAGAACTCGCTTATAACAAAATTAACTGCAAACCAACTCTCTTGTATGACATAATTTTCTTATATCCAAGTTTCCATAGCGGATGGGAGAAAGAATTTGCTTGCTTATAACCGAGTTTTCTTATAAGCGAGTTTCTTATATCCGAGTTTTGATCATAGATAAGAAAGAAGGGGTTCGGCAGGGAATTTTTTTGCTTGATTATAAGCCTTTTTTTTATAAGCGGATTCGGCTGTACAAGCCTTTTTATTTAAAAAAAAATTCATACAGGTTATCTAAAGGAGATTACCTCACAACAAAGGAAATAGCTCCTTTTTTTTTTTTACTGCACTACAAAGAAGAAAAAGCTTCAACCACAATGAGTGGCCTCCACCCACCCCATCCAAAATGGCTTTTCTCTCCGGCATCTTCGCCAAGGAGGAATCGAGGGTTTCATTTATAGGAAACGAGAGCAAAGTGAGTGTTCCGATCCTTGCAAAGGCTGTCTTTCTGGTGATCTCGACGTGTGTCTTGCAAAAACTCATCCGTCAGGGTGCACCTTTAAGGACTCATGGGGGACGTTACACGAGAGCGAACGCTCATAGTTGTTCGCGCAATTCGGCCAAAACGGTCCTAGAAACACCTTCGTTTGCCGATAGTTTGCTAACATTAGTGATCATGCTCGTAGGGTAGAATGCTGCCAACTATTAGCTGAATCATGGGAAATGTAGGCCTACCACTTTTTCTACTTCTGGATTTTTGTAGGTTTCCGAGAACGTGAATGTTGGTTTCGAAATGGAATCCCAAGGCAACAATTTTGATACAGTGCACGTATTCTTTATTCTATCACGAAAATATATGGGATGATTTTTAGCAAATTAAACAAACACAATTGTTTTTCAGTGCTCTTTCTTATTTTTTCGTCATGGTAGTTTGCATAATGTAGTGCAAACTTAATTTTCTGCTCACAAATAGACGTGAATGACATCGAAATCTGTACATACAAACTGACATAGACGTCCTAGAGGGTGAGATTTTCGTCCAATTGATCGTAGATCCTTATGGACGTTCTGCTTGAAGACTGGAGTCTTCTCGTTGATAGCAACTTTTTTCTCTCTCCCGAAAGTGAAGAGTAAGCGTTAGAGTTATCTGAACTTAGCCAACGTTATTGGTGTTTCTTAGAGCCCTTCCGGCGTAAACGTAATTTGCGCGAATAGCGACCTCTGGTGAAACTCTACCCTGGACAACAGATGAGGCATATGCTATTAAAAAAACTGGGCTGAAATATGTTCATGGTGAGGATGTAGTCCCAGTGTGTGGTGGTGTGTGAGAGAGGGAGAGAGAAAGAGTGTGTGTATGTGTTTGTGTGTGTGAGAGGGTTTGTTGCACTTGTCCTTGAAAGTTGTTTTTCTGTCTCATGTCATAGACAAACCTATATACTCACTTTGTCAGTCACTCTGTCGGTCGGTCCAAAATTGTCGCACATTTCGCAAAATTGTCGCACATATTTTAAAAGAGAAAAAAATACTTGGACATAAAGTAACATTTCAGTTGACATATCTACATATCTACAGTCCTTAGGTATGGAAAGCATTGTATACTGAACAGAGCACACGAATCTTCATTTTAAAGCGTACAAAATAATAAACATACGTTATACAGACACTGCAACAGACACGTCGAGTATGCGGTGCTTCTTTCGATGAGCATAAGTAGGATAAATAGTTTTAAATGTTTTCCAAAAGATATAAAAAGTTACGAAATGGTGCAGAGATAACATTCTGGTTTACAGATTAAAATTATTGAAAAGCCAGGGGAAGCGACTCAGTGTATGTAATGATTGGAGTGGTAAAAATAGACCACACTTCAAATCGAGGCTGCTCTTTAAACTGATGTTTCATTTTCAATTGTCCCACGCCACAAACGATTGCGAATCCGCGCTTGTTTATCGGAAAACTTCCGTTTTCTCCCTCACCCTTCAGTGCTAGGGTGGATGAAAAATGGTGTTTTACGTCCTCTCGGTCTGGAACAGACACATATGGGACATTTGTAGATACAAAGATGGTGGGAACGATACTGGAGGCAAGGCCTGGAGGCAGTGCAACACCAGTAAAGTCCCGAATGTTTAACAATACAGATAAGTGTAGCAGTAACCACGCCTCGGTTAAACCTCATCGGCTATGGTACCGCCACAAATGCGAGTTAAAACCACATGGAAACAACAGGTCTTTAAAATCTTATTCAATGAGTATCATGAAAATAGTTTCCGACACCCTATTCAACGATGAAAACCGCATGAAAACACCAATAGGCAATCTTTCACGTCTTATTCAATCAATGCATATCTAACCAACGCAGTTCGAAAACATTTTAATGCAATTTTCACTATGACATTTTATTCAATGCACTCCAAAACCAAAGCAAAATGAAATAGTGAAATGAATAAGGGTAGGAACTTCTCGTAAATTAACTCCCTTGTTTTACCAAAGTTATTTATGGCACCGATTCGCCTGCAAACTGAAAGTAGTTGCCACAACAATACAGACCCAAGTTCATTAATTGTCACTAAGACACCAAGTTGTACTTCTTTTTCTCCTTTTCCTCTTGTTCTTTTTCTTCATCCTTTTCATGGCTGTAAGAGTGAAGAGATGAGAATGTGTTGCGGGAAAACAATTACTTGTACTTGTGCCATAGCCGATGAGGTTTAACCGAGGCGTGGTCACCGCTACAGCTATCTGTATTAATTTTTTTTTAAATCGGGACTTTACTGGTTTCGTACTGCCTCCGGGCATTGCCTCCAGTATTGTTCCCACCATATTTGTATTCACAAATGTCCCATATGTGTCTGATTCAGACCAAGAGGACGTAAAACTCCATTTTCTCTCTGTGTTGCGGGAAAATATTACTAATCATCCACAGCACGTACGAGGCTGTTCAGCCTTGACTGCAGATGGTTCATCCAGTAATCCCTTCGAGCTATTAGCTGTCCTGGGTCCCCCACCCGCTCCACAGGGCTGCATCTCAGGTTCTCAACTGAGTGATCAGGTTGTCTAAAGTGTTGCATCAACGGTCTGTTCCCAGTATCGTTCCTGATCTTTGACTTGTAATTGGCAAATGCCGTTTTCAGTTTTTGTGTTGTTCCACTGACAAATTCTGAGCTGTTGCATAACTTGTCACACCACAGGATGTAGACGACGTTTTTACTCATGCACGAGAACCTGTCTTGGTGTTGGAATGTTGTACCTTTTCTGTCCTGAAACGTAGCGCCGACCTCCAGATGATTCTGGCACAGGTCACACGGCGAGCAATTGCAGCGGTACGCGCCAACGATGAAATGGGCTGTGACAACCAGCTGTTGTCTGGCTTGCGCTCCTTCAGCAGGGATGGGGGCAAAATCGATCAGATTATTTTGATAGTCCAGCAGCACCTGAAAACGAATACGAATGCTTTCGTTCACAGGTTGTTCTGGTTGGCTCAAGACTCTGCGGGCGTGAGTTTCTATGTTGGTTAAATAGCCCTTCGCACACAACATGGCATCTTCTAAACTGCCCAGACTGGTCTTAAGAGCGGTTGCAGCGGCATAGTCCAGCTGTTGTCTGTATTGATCGTTGATGGCCTGCTGCAGCTGAGTCTTCCTGCCCTCCAGGTTCCTCCTGTCTTCCTCCACTTTCCTCAGCACGTCGTTGGCCAACTAAAAAGTAAAAAGAAACAGAACAAAATGATCAGAATACGCTCAGCAGTAGGCTACCATTGTAAATAAAGCAACAACTTGAGCATTGAGACGCTATATCACCAGCCACTAGCCACAATTTCTGCACCATTGACCTTGACATTTGACCAATGACCTTTATTCTTTAACCTGGCCTAGCTATCTTAAGCAGGCCTAACTACGAGCATGGAAACCTTGAGGCCCCTCCGTCCAAACGTTATCGTGTTAACATAGGCGGTAGTCAGCCATGAACAAACAGACAAACGTCGCTGAAAGCATTACTAGCATCGCTTCGCAGCTGGCAATTAAAGTGTATGGCACTTGTATGCCCTTACTCCATATACCCATCTCCTGTAACATCATAAATAATTATTACACATTTTATATAACAACACTATTATGTTTTAGGACTTGTATCCGACGGCAGGAGAACAATCATTAGAAAAATGGTACGTAGAAATATACACTGATTACAGTATTATAATCGTTACAATACATGATTATACTTTATAGGACGATTATCTAATAGACATAAGGGCCGATTATTTTATCATTAACCCTTTCGTCGCCAGCCATTTTTCAGCCCAACATTTCTGTCATACTGATCTGGGTAAAGAAAAGTTGACGTCTGCAATACTATGAATCCCCCTAAGACATGCATCAAATAAATCTTGTCCTTTTCTAACACAAAATAGCAATAACTAGAGGGCTTACGTTTGCCTTTCAAAGCAAACATGGGAGGATTCACCTCTTCAACCTCCCTCACCCTGCCTTCCTGTGTTGTGGCACTTATGGATGGTACTTTAACTGATGTGATACACATGCCCTTTACTCAAATACCTTTTACCATGGGTTGACACTAGCCTGTAGTAGGGGCCAACAGGAACATGAGAGCTGTACAATAGATGATTTTCTACAGTAATGGAAAGTCATGGTACAGTTTAGTCTCTTGTTGGAAGACTATGACTCTCAAACGAGGGGCCCTTGCACCGGCTCTGGTGCTGCAGCCAAAGGGATGGGGTTGGCCTTTGGGGACCTTCCTAAACGCCAGCTGTGTCCTCAAATCCCTTTGGCCGAGAGAGTGGGGAAGTACCCTGGGCAAGGCATCTCCGCTATAAACAAATTCTCGCCCAGCCCGCCAGAATAGTATTTGTCCCCTCTGCTATCTGGCAGTCATTGTCGGAAACGACAGACTAGCATATATACACTAACAATCCAGCAAAATTAATGTAAAGTTTATAGAACAAAATATTAAGATACTCTGTAATACAGTTGTAAGAAAATAGTTAACCAGAGCGGGCTCAAACGTCCCCCGTGTATGTGCGTGCAACACTACACATTTTGGCCTGGTCATTCTATTTTTATTTCCTGTGTCACACCATCCCTTGTGTGATACCATTGCAGGGAAGCACGGATGGTTGGAAGCATAGACACATGGACAAAATAATAATGGACCAGACCTAAGCAGACTCAGACTCAGACTCAGATACTTTATTTTACAAGGATAAGAATTTAGGCTGGGCCTAGTCTTCCATTCTGTCCTTGGTTCTAAGCATGCAATACATAACTACTACTATGAATGAACATTGAGACACAGGTACATCGCCAACAGAAACAACAACTAACAGTAATATAGCAACGACATGGTAGGCAGAGCATCAACATCAACAATAAAAACAATCAAAACTGAAAATTAACCAACCAAATAAACAAACAAGCAAATAAGTAAATGAAAAACACCTCTGTCACTACAAATTACTTCTCCTACTACCATTATTACTCCTACTACTATTACTACCACCATCGCCACCACACCTCCACTACTACTACTACTACTACTACTACCTCCATCACCACCATCACTACTACTACCGCTACCACTACCACTACTACTAATACAGTGCCACAATAATATAACAATGACATGGTACGCAGAACATCACCATCAATAATAAGAACAAGCAAAACAGAAACCAACCGACCAAACAAAGACATAAAATTAATTAATAGAAAAGAGAAAACCAAAACAAAAATTACTTTCACCACAATTTTCTTCATCTACTACTACTACTACTACTACTACTACTACTACTACTACTACTACTTATTTATTTCTTTATTTAAAAAACGTATACAGCCCATAGCCTTAGAGCTCAATGCGCTTTACAAAAACAATAAAAAGTTAAAAACAAGCCCCCAAAAATGTGATTCACATTCACACACACACATAGGCGCGCAAGCGGAAACATGCAAAATATATGCATATTATATCGGTAATACACATTGAATGAAAAAAATGTACAATAACTCCTTATCCATGTAAACAATCAAAACTACATCTTTTAGCTAACAATAGAGGTGATGCACGCACATTCGCACACGCACACACATACACACACACACACACACTCTCACACGTGACACACACAGTACTCTTCACACACACACACACACACACACACACGCGCGCGCGCGCACGCACGCGCGCGCGCGCACACGCAAGCAAATATGCAAGCAAAAACAAGTATTTTTTAATTAAGTGAAAAACATGATTAAAAGAATTACGTTCCATTAAAATAATCACACAATACAATAATGCATGCAACACATAATTATTCAACACACACACACACACACACACACGCATACGCGCACACATACACACACACACACACACATATATATATATATAAATGTGTTATATAACACACTCGCTCCAAATAAAAAGCAAAAGTAATCATAAATGGCATAATGACACAAATAGCCTAATGTCAATCAAAGAAAAGGAAAAAAAAGAAAAGAAGCAAACAATCAGAAAAGCACAATTCCAGCATTAGTCTAAACAGACAAAGATTTCTTTGTTTTATTGGATGGGATTAAGGAGATGCCCCCTCAAGCTAGATTTAAAATTTGACACTGACGAAATTGCTTGTACATTTGAAGGCAGTGAGTTCCAAACATATGGCCCTGAAAAAGAAAAGCTTGTTTTGTAAAGGTCAATGCGGGTGCGTGGAAGAACATATTTATCAGAACGATAACTACATGTGGAAGGAGTGAGGATATGTTTTAGGTACTGGGGTGTCAAATTAGTGTGGACTTTATACATTAAGACAGCTGTGTTGTACGGTAACTGGTGTTCAAGTGGTAACATTTCAAGATTATGAAACTTTTCTGAAGCTGACAGAGACGGATCTGGCAGGATTAGATTGATCGCTCTTCTGTGGAGCGATGCTAGTTTTTTAAGGTGTATTTTAGCAGCATAGGACCATACAGTGGATGCATAGTTGATGTGCGAGAGGCAGTGGCCATAGAAAAACATCTTACATGCGTCTAGGTCTAGGTAGGATTGAAGTCGTTTGAGAAGGAATAGGTTGCGTGCTAATTTATTTCTAATGTGATTTATATATGGTTTCCAGTTGAGTTTGTCATCAAGTATGACGCCTAGAACTCGATGTTCATGAACTTGTTCAATATCGTTGCTATCAATAGTTAGGTTAAGGGAATGTTGTGTTAGTTGATGCTTTTGGCGAGAGGTTACAACCATGCACTTAGTTTTCTTGGGATGAATTAACATAGAATTATCTCTGCACCATTTAGATACATCATTTAAGCCTGACTGAAGAGAGTTTGGGATGACAGTTACGTCTTCCGAACTGGAATGAAGGGAGGAGTCGTCTGCAAAAAGATCACATGAAACAGTTGGGTTGGATATAGACAATGGAAGATCGTTAATGAAAATACAGAAAAGTAATGGACCGAGGACAGATCCCTGGGGTAGACTGAAGGGGGTCAGACTGAAGGGGGTGAAGGAGGTTGAAGTTTTAAAAAAATATTTAGATAGGTGATTGTGGACGTGCTTTTCTAGGGGTTTTGATAGCACTGGCAGAAGTGAGATAGGCCTAAAGTTGTTTAGGTAAGAATGATCGTTTGTTTTGGGTACTGGGATAACTTTAGCCGTTTTTAGGGCAGAGGGTATCGTTCCTTGATCTATGCATACATTATATATATATGTAAGGGGTTCGACAATGTATGGAAGAGAAAGTTTTAAGAGAGATGCGCTTAACGTGTCAGGTCCCATTGATTTTTTATTCTTTAAACTAGTAATAAGAGCTCCTACTTCATGAACTGCTAGTAAAGGTATCTGAAAGGAGGAGTGTTGGTATAGTTTCTCCTCGCAAAAGGTTTGGAGCAATGAGGGGACCGTGTATTTATCAGGGCATAAGGTGTCAGACTGCATTGTTGAACTAGCTAAGTTGAGGAAGTGCTCGTTAAATGAGTTTGGAGACCAAGTGTAGCTGTGATTTTGTTTAGTGCAATTCTTGTTACTGAAAGTATTTATTGCTCGCCATAATGAAGCCGTATCTTTGTTTGTGGCTAACATTTTATTAAAGTAGTTTCGCTTTGACACTTCAATAAGGTCAACTACTTTATTGCGTTGTTTCTTGTATTCAGTCTCCTTCTTTTCTCTGTCAAGCTTATGTTTCTCTTTGGCAGAATCGGAGAGTTGCGCATTATCTTCGTTCTTTGTAGATATTATTAGTTTTTGTAACTGTTCTCTCTCCTTGTTTAGATTGTCCCTCTCTTTCATGGCTTCCTGTATGTCAGGTGTGAGCCAACCAGGGAGAGAAGGTTCTTTAACTCTTTTCCTGCGAAGCGGTGCGTGCTTGTTCACTATTGGGAGAAGCATATTATAACAAGCATCTAGAGCACTCTCAGGGTCAGTATGATTAAAAACTTCAGTAAAATTGGTTATATTAAGGTCATAAAAGTAGTCATTTTGACTGAAATGTTTAAACGATCTGTAATGAATGGTAGTGTGTCCCTTCTTTGGCTGCTTTGGAGGCTTGAATAGATAAGTGCAACAAATAGGGAAATGGTCGCTAATACTTTTATTTAAAGTTCTAACGTTTGATACCAAGCGTGTATTATTTGTAAGAATATGGTCAAGAAGGGTGGAAGAGTTGGGGGTGACTCGGGTGGGGGAGGTTACAAGTTG
>CM065710.1:34669177-34680487 GCA_017654935.2 Phymorhynchus buccinoides | reverse complement strand
ATAGTGCTGTACAGTTTACTACTAATATCTACTAAAGAGATACCCCTATAATTATTAGGATCATTTATACTTCCCTTTTTAAATAATGGCAAGATAATAGATTCGGACCAATTTTCAGGATAAAGACCACTGTCAAAAAGTTTATTGAAAAATTTAAGAAAGAAATCAATAATCTCAGAAGCACCATTTTTAAACAATTCACTAATAATGTGATCGGGGCCTGCAGCTTTGTTAGTTTTAAGCTTGCGTATGGCAAACATGACTTCATCATAAGAAATGGGACGATTAAAATACTCACCATCATCGCCATCATCATTGTTACCAGATGCAATTTGATCATTCTCATCCATACCATCATCATCCACCCCATCATCCACACCACACACACCATCCTTATCTAATAAATCTCTAAAATGATCGTACCACTTTTCTAAAGGTATGGAATGCTTTGGCTGTTTCTTTTTGAAGGGGACTTTATTAACTGCTTTCCAGAAGTCCTGTTGTGAATCAAGAGACCTAATCATGTTATCAAGCATGTTTTTATTATACAATTTCTTTTTCCGATCTAAAAGATTCTTATATTCCCTTCTAGCAATTACAAAATTAGTCCTATCTATCTTGTTCATAGTTTTATCCTTATTTCTATTTTTATCTTTTTTACTATCTTTACCTTTCTCTGTATTGGTATCCATCAAAGTTCTTACACAAACTCTCAATAATCTTTGCACATTCTTTTTCACAGCTTTACATTCAGAGTCAAACCAGTTTTGATTCTGCACATTCTTCATATCCTTTCTTATCTTAATACGTTTGTTCATACATTCAGCACACTTTTTAATATAATCATTAAATAAACCTAAAGCTCTATTAATATTGTCATCAATGGCTTCTAAAGCAAACTTTAATAACGCCTGCATACCTGGTTCGCACAAGTTATTTTTATAAATCAAAGCATAATCAGCGTTCCAAACAAATTTATCACACACAATCACTTCATTTTGTATGGACTTACAGTTAAGCACAGAAGACATATCAATATGAAACTCAACAGGTAGATGATCTGAGTCAATACGCTCAGACACAAACATATAACATGAATTGAAAAAAAGCGAGAAAAAGTCATTGGAAACAAGAAAGTAGTCATTGACGCTGCTACCACTATCAACTATATAGGTGAGGCAGCCTTGTTGGTCACCCTGACAAAGACCATTCATGATATTCAAGTCAAAGGCAGTACATACATTTAACAACAACTTTCCATAATTGTTTAAGACAGTATCACATGAAGAACGATCCATACACGGTGGTTGACTTTCTAATGAGACAAACGAATCAACCGAGTCATTACATACATCAGGAGAAAAACTACCCGTTCTACTATTCAGATCGCCGCATACGATAAAGTCAGCATCGCCCAGAGACAACAAACAGTCAGTCATACATTCTTCTAACGTAGAAATTCCATTATCTAAACCAAAATGAGAATATAAGGGAGAACCTTCGGGTTGAATATATGCACAATTAAAACTATGTTTTTCTTAGTCCCAAACAACGCATTATCAATCAAAAATACACAAAGGTTAACATACTTCACCTCAATCCAAGTTACAAAGGGAAGGAATTCTTCTTTGATCAAACACAAAAGACCACCAGACCGCCTTCCTTGGTTTGAGAGCTTGATAGCTGGCTTACAAAAAGACTTGTACCCAGAAAAGATATCCGTATCCAACCCCTCAAGAAAGGTTTCCCCAAAACAAATAAAATCAAAACCACAGGAGAAGGCAACAAAATCCATGTCATTAAATTTTGAAAGTAAACCATTTACATTCCATGATACAAATTTAAATACCTTATTTTTACACACAGAGCGGACAAAACATTCTTTCTGAGTGTCATTATGGTTACATTCATTCACACTTTTATTTAAACTTTCATCTACATAATTATCCTGACATTCATTCTCAGATTCATTGAATATTTTATCATTAGAATTGTACTCCAAGCACCTGTTTTGCAAACGCCCATCAACTGAAGAAAAAACGCTCACGTGCTTATCGACATCTTTGGCACAAACACGTGCAAGATGACATCTGTTACGCGTGATCGATTTCGTTGTTTTAAAAAAAGTTTCAAACGGTGTCTGAGTGAAAGAGGTCCCACAAGAGGTTAGTCCTACGGAGTTTTTACTAATTTTAGGCCGGCCATAACATTATTTCATTTCCTTCAGTTGACCTGCGTCATTGACAGCAAATTTCTTACCATCAATGAGCAAATGGTCAAAGATCATGGCCACTCTCTTGCCACTGGCCCTGGCCTCTTTCAGATGAGGTGTCAGCTTGCGTCTGACCTCACGGACTCTGAAGGTGAAATCTTCACCAACAAAGATGTTGGTGCCTTTCAGTTTGGTTTTGGCCTTAATGACACGAACCTTGTCCTTGTAAGCAGAGCAACAGGCAATGATTGGTGAGTCATGCTTAGTGTTTAATCTGTGCACTCTGTCAAACTCCACGCCACTCACACCCATTTTCACAGAAGTTAAGTCTTTCAACAATTTCTCACAATCATCACTAGTCTCATTCTCACTCCTGCTCACACCATAGAACAACAGATTACTACGCTTTGAGCGTCCCTCAAGGTCCTCGGTTTTTCTCTCAAGATAAGCAAACTTGTCATGAAGCTCTGTGTTGGCCCTGCACAAATCATTATTCCGAGTACGCAAGTCTATCACTTCCTCTTTAAGACCCACAATGTCATCCTTCATAGCTGCGTTCTGTTCTTTCAAGGACTTGACATCTTCTTTCAAAGTCTTTACACCGTCACTCACCTCATTTAACTTACTCTCCATACCTCTCAGCAGGGTCATGATGTCAGAGTTAGAGGGTGCTGTGTCAGAAGAAGTGGGACTGGCACCTGTAGACTTGGATACGCCTGCCTCGTCAACCGTCAGAGTCCTGTCGCCACTGGCACTGCGGGCAGTGCTGAGTCTGGTCTGCCTCGTGTTGTCCGTCTTCCCCGGCAGAGCCGGAGCCGGAGGCGGAGCAGGAGGCCCGGGATGCGGCTCCACGTCTCCGCACTGCATCAGTAGCCCACCCCAGAACAACAAAACCAGGAGCAAACCTGCCACTACACCGTCACAACGGCTGCGAAGCTTCAAAATGGAGATTCTCATTTTCGCTTTCTGTACTGCCCTTTTGTACATGAAATTCAGGAATACTGGCAAAAATCCGCCACATCTTGCCCTGAAGGAAAAAACATCCAAAGGCATGGTTCTTCACGAAGTACCGTGCACACTTTCAGACTTGTACTACTGGCAATACTACCACAGGGAACCAAAACACTGGAGCGACCCAAAAGTGCGTGTGCCTCGTGCACTGGTTTTCGAGAGAGAGAGAGAGAGAGAGAGAGAGAGAGAGAGAGAGAGCGAGAGAGAGAGAGAGAGAGAGAGAGAGAGAGAGCGAGAGAGAGACAGAGAGAGAGAGAGAGAGAAGGAGGGAGAGAGAGAGAGAGAGAGAGAGAGACGAAAGAGAGAGAGAGAGAGAGAGAAGAGAGAGAGAGAGAGAGCGAAAGTGAGACAGAGAGAGAAGAGGGAGAGAGACAGAGAGAGAGAGAGAGAGAGAGCGAGGAGAGAGAGAGAGAGGGAGACAGACAGAGATAGACAGATTGAGAGAGAGAGAGACAGAGAGAGAGAGAGAGAGAGAGAGAGAGAGAGACAGAGAGAGAGAGAGAGAGAGAGAGAGAGAGAGAGAGAGAGAGAGAGAGAGAGAGAGAGAGAGAGAGAGAGAGAGAGAGAGAGAGAGAGAGAGAGAGAGAGAGAGAGAGAGAGAGAGAGAGAGAGAGAGAGAGAGAGAGAGAGAGAGAGAGAGAGAGAGAGAGAGAGAGAGAGAGAGAGAGAGAGAGAAGAGAGAGAAGAGAGAGAGAGAGAGACAGAGAAAGAAGGAAGGAGAAAGAGAGACAGAGAGTGAGAGAAGAAGGAGAGAGAGAGAGAGAGAGAGAGAGAGAGAGAGAGACAGATCGAGAGAGAGAAGAGAGAGAGAGAGAGAGAGAGAGAGAGAGAGAGAGAGAGAGAGAGAGACAGAGAGAGAGAGAGAGAGAGAGAGAGAGAGAGAGAGAGAGAGAGAGAGAGAGAGAGAGAGAGAGAGAGAGAGACATGAGCTAGAGAGAGTAGACCTAGCAACAATGGATGCCTAGGCCGTGCTGGCTTTAGGGCCCAAGTGCAAGCGCCACCTAGTGACGAATCAGGGGAAGATAATTTTCACTATAAAGCCTCATTGCAATATCCAGGATGTGACACTGTGCTCTCTCTCCCTCTGTGTGTGTTATTTATGGAATCTTAATGGTGTCTGTATTCTCATAATTTGTTCACTTTGGATTCTGTTGTATGCTTATCTTTTCGATAATGTGTGTTTCTCGATTGTTCTTTCCATTTAGTTCACGTGATTACATAAATATCTCTCTCTCTCTCTCTCTCTCTCTCTCTCTCTCTCTCTCTCTCTCTCTCTCTCTCTCTCTCTCTCTCTCTCTCTATGTGTGTGTGTGTGTGTGTGTGTGTGTGTGTTTGACTGATAACACACATCCTATGTCCACCAGGCTGAACGTGACGAAGGAGAGAAACAAGCAGCCGCCGCCTCCCATGCCGCCGACAATAAAGATGAAGCAAAGGTAGGCGAAACAAAAAGAGATGCAGTAGCAGAACAAAAAGAAAAAGGGGAAGCAGGAGGAAGCTCACCAGTCAAAAGTAAAAACGTCATCTACAGCCTGTCGTGTAGCAAATGCGAAAACGCAGAGTATGTTGGCAAAACAACACGGGAAGTGGATACACGCGTTCGTGAACATAAGACTTTTTTTAAGAGGGATATCGATAAACAAAGTGACAAGCCAGGTTCACTAGTGAAGCAACATTTCAATCAGCCAGATCACTCGTCCAAAGACCTACAATACAGCGTTTTGGAAGAGGTCACGGACGGTGTTTCGATACGCGAGAGAAGAAAAGAAGATGGAAGACTTAACCACCGTAATCGACAAAGAACCAACGAATACACTAACTACCACGCAAACAACCACCTCATGACAACCCTGTGTTGCTCTTGTGTTGGTAGGGCATGTCAGGCTAGTGTGTCTGTGGGTTCCATCAGCAATTTTGAGCGCTTCGATTTCTTTCCTTCCTTTGTTCCTTCCTTCCTTCCTTCCTTCATCCATTCATTCGTTGGTTTTCATTAATTCATTCACGTATTCATCCATCCATCCATCCATTCATTTTCATTCATTCATTGTCATTAATTCATCCATCCATCCATTCAGTTTCATTCATTCTTTCATTATCATGTATTCATTCATCGTCCTTCATTCATTCATTCAATCATTGCTATTCATTCATTCATTCGTTCATTGTAATTCATTCATTCATTGTCATTCATTCATCCATCCATCCATCCATCAATCCATTCATTGTCAATCCTTGTCATTCATCCATCCATCCGTCCATTCACATTCATTAATTCATTCGTCCATCCATCCATCCATTCATTCATTCATTCATTGATTTCATTCATCCTCTTCTTCTTCTTCTTCTGCGATCCCAGGTGATCATTCATCCATCCATCCATCCATTCATCCATCATTCATCCATCCATCCACCATCCATTAATTAATTCATCCATCATCCACCCATTCATCCATCCACCCGTCCATTCATCCATCCATCCATCCACCCGTCCATTCATTCATCCATACATCCACCTGTCCATTCATCCATCCATTAATCCACCCGTCCATTCATCCATCCATCCATCCACAATCCATCCATCTATCCATTGATTCATTCATTCATCCATTCATTCAAATCTTTCATCCATCCATCCATCCATCCTCCATCCATCCATCCAACCATCCATCCATCGATTCATTCATTCATTCATATCTTTCATCCATCCATCCATCCATCCATCCATTCATTCATTCATCCATCCATCCATCCACCAATCCATCCATCCATTAATTAATTGGTTTAAACGATTTTTTAAAATTTGCATTGAGTATCACATAGTAAAACAGCAACATAAACAAATGAGAACGAGCACAACAAGCTTAAAGCTTATATAAGGCGCTCAAACACAAGTAGATTATACAATGTTGGCTGCCACAAGTCATAAGAGACTGGAACAGAACGTTCTGGTCCCAGTTTAATAAACTTTATGCTAAAAGGTCTTTTAAACTCAAAATATTGGCTATCTCAAAATAAAAATTCAGTCCTTCCCATTTTTACTTGCGATTTTCATGGTATTTGTTTTAGTAAAGACATGCGCTCTTCTTTCTCAGACGTACGGCAGTGCACAGAGGGTTGAAGGGCGACCTACAGACTCGGTGGACGATCTGGGAGCTGGGTTAAGCCAGTTAGACCTAAAGGTAAGTCTTCTCTCTCTCTCTCTCTCTCTCTCTCTCTCTCTCTCTCTCTCTCTCTCTCTCTCTCTCTCTCTCTCTCTCTCTCTCGTTCTTGGCTGTGTGTGGCTACAATTAACACATTTATTATTTTGCCTCGGAACCGGGAAGGTTCTATACCACTTTTGCCGTTTTGCCGGAAGAAAGGCTCAAGGCCTGAGAAGAAATAGCACAAAAGAGAGGACAGATAAAAGAGAACTATAATCGTAGCTGACTGTAGATCTGCTGGGTTGTTGGAGAAAAAAGGGTGGAGGGGGGGGGGAGAAAGAAGAGGGGGGGAGACAGGGGGGGCTGGGGCGGGGGGGGGGGGGGGGGGCTGTTGTTTATTTAGTCCGGTGACCCCAGAGTGGGGCCATCAGACGTGGCGTCTGCAGCAGGAGGTTGTCCACTGAGGTGTTGCCAGACTCTCGTCGCGAAGCTCTCTGGGGTTCTGGCCTCAACTGCTGCTGGTGGCAGGACGTTCCATTCCCTGATGGTACGTGGGAAGAAGGAACTTTGTCGATAATGTGTTCGACACTGTGGAACTAGACCTTGCTGTGAGTGCCCTCTGCGTTGCCACTCTGGTTGTGGTTCTAGCTTGTCCTCATTGATGCTCATCATGTCATTCTGTATTTTATACATCATGGTGAGCCTTGCAATCTGCCCGCGTTGCTGCAGGGTATTCCAGCCAAGCCTCTGTACCATATCAGTGATGCTGGCTGTCCTCCAATACTGATTCAGGACGAATCTTGCAGCTCTTCGTTGAATCTGCTCCACTCTGTCTATGCTTTTTTCAGAGTGGAGGGATCCCACACTGAGCAGGCGTATTCAAGAAGCGGCCTTACAAAGGCCATGTAGGCTTTCGCTCTCAGCTCAGTGGAGGGATCCCACACTGAGCAGGCGTATTCAAGAAGCGGCCGTACAAAGGCCATGTAGGCTTTCGCTCTCAGCTCAGTGGAGGGATCCCACACTGAGCAGGCGTATTCAAGAAGCGGCCGTACAAAGGCCATGTAGGCTTTCGCTCTCAGCTCAGTGGAGCTATCTTCAAATTGCGTCTAAACAATCCAAGCGTCTGCCTGGCCTTCGCTACTATGGCACTCGTATGGACATCACAGCTCCCGTTCGCCTGAAGGGCGACACGAAAAAGCCTGAATATACAAAGAGTTTGCAGTCCGCAGCTGACTGATTTTTTCCTCCCCCCTTTCACCTAAACAGGGGGGATCATTGTGAACTCACTCATTGCCTCTGTTACCATACTTAACACTTCTCACCTTCCACCTTTTCACCTTCCAGGTGGGAAGTGAGAAAGTTGGCTTTATTCTTTTGCTAGGTTGGCAGGCTGCGAAGTAATCACTCTTTGTGACCTTGCCAATGAGGCTTTATACTGCTTCTTCGTGTTGCCTGAGGGCGATAATTTTATGTAGGTGGCGGTTTCAAGTGAGGTCCTCTGTTCACTTGAGAGAGTAAGAGAGAGAGAGAGAGAGAGAGAGAGAGAGAGAGAGAGAGAGAGAGAGAGAGAGAGAGAGAGAGAGAGAGAGAGAGACAGAGAGAGAGACAGAGAGAGAGAGACAGAGAGAGAGAGAAGGAGAGAGAGAGAGAGAGAGAGAGAGAGAGAGAGAGAGAAAGGAGGGAGAGAGAGAGAGAGAGAGAGAGAGATTTTAGACACAGAGAGAGACAGAGATAGAGAGGAGGGAGAGAGAGAGACAGAGAGAGAGAGAAAGGAGGGAGAGAGAGACAGAGACAGAGAGAGCGAATGAGAGAGAGAGAGACAAGAGAGAGAAAGAGACAGAGAGAGAGATAGAAAGAGAGAGAGAGAGAGAGAGATAGATGAGGGAGATACACAGAGAGAAGGAGGGAGAGAGAGAGAGAGAGAGAGAGAGAGAGAGAGAGAGAGAGAGAGAGAGAGAGAGAGAGAGAGAGGAGAGACAGAGACACAGAGAGACACACAGAGAGAGGAGAGAGAGAGAGAGACAGAGAGAGAGAGAGAGAGAGAGGGAGAGAGAGAGAGAGACAGAGAGAGAAAAGGAGGGAGAGAGACACAGAGATACAGAAAGATAGAGACACACAGGGAGAGGAGAGAGAGAGAGAGAGAGAGAGAGAGAGAGAGAGAGAGAGAGAGAGAGAGAGAGAGGAGAGAGAGACAGAGAGAGAGAGAAGGAGGGAGAGATAGAGACTGTAGGTATTCCAAAGCCCTGCCTTGCAGCTGTGACAAACTGCCCAGAATGCCGATTTTTGCTTGTTTTCAACTTTCATTTTTTCCTTCCTGAATGAAAATTATGAATAAAAACTCATACCAAATTGTACTTCTGTCTTTTGTGGTTCTATTGGTGTGCTTTTTATTCTTGTGTATGATGTGTTATTATTTTAAAACATTTGTTGAAAATACCAACCGTATTGGAGTTTTTGGCCGCCGACAAGCCTTCTGACTAAGGCCGTCGGCACCCCCCGGCACTTCATGGCTTTGGATGAGCCTGCCCATTTACTCAATATTAACTAAAGTGGTTCTATCTAAAAGGAAATTGAATGCTCTTTAAAACCATGTACTTTTTGAAAGGGTGGGGTAATGTTAAGCTGGTTAAAATTTAGTTCAAACTTTTCAAAGTAAAGTCAAATGGTTTCCCCCTGACGTGTAGTCGTCTATTAGGCCTAGATGTATTTCTGTTGGATTCCTTATATAATTGCTTTTATTCTCCAACTACAAAGTGACCTATTTTGAAGACAATGAAATTCGAGTCGTATTCAGAAGTTTTTGCACCGGAAATTCACTGATTACGACACTGCGATGGATTTTTTAATCAAGATTTGCTTCTTCTTTTTTTACCTTGACTATCAAACGTTTCAAACTTTGGGAGGGGAATGGTTATGCAATATAACTTGAAAGTCTGTTTGTGTTGCTGTGATATGAATTGTGAAGTGGGGATTTTCAAACTTTTTATACTTTTTTCAGTTTTAGAGTGCATTGAGTAGATCTTTAGAGTTGTGAATAAAAATTTATTTAAAACCTTAGAGTTGATGATTTGCTGTGTTATTGATTATTGAAGTGCTTCAAACCTGTATCCTGTTGTTTTGCTGTGCATTGAATCAAACTCGAAAGCTGGTTTTGATGTGGTTTTGTTCCTTCAATAACATCTTTCAAATTATTTATTTTTTCGAAGAAGATGTAAAAGGGTTGGCGTGATGATGAGTTTTTGATTATAATAAAAGATGCTTCTAACTACTTTGTTTTTTTTACCGAACAAGACTTGAATTAGTCATGTTTAGACTATCAAATAAGGAGTTGCAAACTGTATATACATTGTTTTTTAAATTTTGGAGTTCATTACTTGATGCTTGAAAGATGCTTTGGTGTTGTTTTAATTATTATGTAATCTGGTTCAAACGATGTCGATGGTTATCGAATCAGACTTGCTGCTTTTCTGCGAATTTTTTCTTTCAAATAATTTTTTTATATTTTAATAATAATAATACATAATAATTGATAGCACTTGTATAGCGCCTTTCCATAATTATTGTACACTCAAGACGCTTCCATTCACGGATACACACGCAGTCACACAAAACATTATCACCCAATCATTCACCCAGGTACAAGATCAAGAAGGAAACATTTACAAACCGAATAAGCTTTGAAAGTAGTACCTTTGGGAGTAACGTAAAAATGGTAGGTATAAAAAACAAGGTACCTGTGAAAAGGAGAAACTTCAACGTTTCTACAACCTGCCAACTTTGCTGTCTTCACTTCATGACTAAGTGCCTAGGGCACGAAACGTTGAAGTTTCTCCTTTTCACAGGTACCTTGTTTTTTATACCTACCATTTTTACTTTACTTCCGATATTAAACTGAGCCAGAGGTGCCAACTGGAAGTGGGGACAAACATTTTCAAATTTATTGACTCAAAACCCCTTCGACAAAATGCATAGAATGCTATTTAGAGTAAGCAAGCCATAGCGGAGTGTTACAGTGACGCAAAGTGACACTGACGTCATTGGTGTCTTGAGGCTGTGACGTATAGTAGCTTATAACATTGCCGTAAGCCACAACAATATCGCCACATAAAGAGAGAGAGAGAACAATGAACAACAATATTTGACTGAACTGGGCCATCTGCCCATGTCAAAGGGACAGCGGGGTAGGGTCATCAGCAAATAAGAGAGATAGAGAGAGAGGGGGGGGGGGGAGAGAGAGAGATTGAAGATGATGTAAAGATGGTTGATGAAAAGGGAGAATCCTGTCATGTTTGTCCTAAAGACAAATATAAGCCATCTAGTTATAATTGTTGTTGTTAGTGTCATCGGTGTCTTGAGGCTGTGACGTATAGTAGCTTATCAAATTGCGGTAAGCCACAACAATATCGCCACATAAAGAGAGAGAGAGAGAACTTTGTTTTTTTTATTATTATTTTCATTTTTTTGTTCTTGCTTCCATATTGTTGTTTCATTTGTTATTGACTATATGTTTTGAAATTTTGATTTATTGCAATGTGCACCCCTAGTAATTTTAATCGAGTCAAAGGGACTCAAATCAGTCACCTAAATGTTTATCACCTTTACAATAAGCTTGCTGATGTTTCCTTGCTACTCAATGAACCCCCAAGCACCCACATTCTCGGACTCACAGAAACACGCCTGCACTCAGGCATATCTGATGAACTCCTTCACATCCCCCACTACACCATTCTCCGCCGTGATGCCCAACGCAAAGGTGAAACCGGCATAGCTACATACATACATGACAGTTTAGCTAATTTTACTAAAAGAAGAGTAGATCTAGAATTGTTGATAGAATGTATTTGGCTAGAGGTTAAATTTCCAAGATCTCCATCTTTTTTAATTGGTTTTGTTTACAGGAATCCCTCCGCAACGTTCATCTGGCTAGACGATTTTGTCGCCATGATG
>CM065710.1:34649177-34664177 GCA_017654935.2 Phymorhynchus buccinoides | reverse complement strand
GCAAGGGCCCCTCGTTTGAGAGTCATAGTCTTCCAACAAGAGACTAAACTGTACCATGACTTTCCATTACTGTAGAAAATCATCTATTGTACAGCTCTCATGTTGCTGTTGGCCCTTACTACAGGCTAATGTCAACCCATGGTAAAAGGTATTTGAGTAAAGGCATGTGTATCACATCAGTTGAAGTACCATCCATAAGTGCCACAACACAGGAAGGCAGGGTGAGGGAGGTTGAAGAGGTGAATCCTCCCATGTTTGCTTTGAAAGGCAAACGTAAGCCCTCTAGTTATTGCTATTTTGTGTTAGAAAAGGACAAGATTTATTTGATGCATGTCTTAGGGGGATTCATAGTATTGCAGACGTCAACTTTTCTTTACCCAGGTCAGTATGACAGAAATGTCGGGCTGAAAAATGGCTGGCGACGAAAGGGTTAATGATAAAATAATCAGCCCTATGTCTATTAGATAATCGTCCTATAAAGTATAATCATGTATTGTAACGATTATAATACTGTAATCAGTGTATATTTCTACGTACCATTTTTCTAATGATTGTTCTCCTGCCGTCGGATATAAGTCCTAAAACATAATAGTGTTGTTATATAAAATGTGTAATAATTATTTATGATGTTACAGGAGATGGGTATATGGAGTAAGGGCATACAAGTGCCATACACTTTAATTGCCAGCTGCGAAGCGATGCTAGTAATGCTTTCAGCGACGTTTGTCTGTTTGTTCATGGCTGACTACCGCCTATGTTAACACGATAACGTTTGGACGGAGGGGCCTCAAGGTTTCCATGCTCGTAGTTAGGCCTGCTTAAGATAGCTAGGCCAGGTTAAAGAATAAAGTTCATTGGTCAAATGTCAAGGTCAATGGAGCAGAAATTGTGGCTAGTGGCTGGTGATATAGCGTCTCAATGCTCAAGTTGTTGCTTTGTTTACAATGGTAGCCTACTGCTGAGCGTATTCTGATCATTTTGTTCTGTTTATTTTTACTTTTTAGTTGGTCAACGACGTGCTGAGGAAAGTGGAGGAAGACAGAACGAACCTGGTGGTCAACAAGACTCAGCTGCAGCAGGCCATCAACGATCAATACAGACAACAGCTGGACTATGCCGCTGCAAGCGCTCTTAAGACCAGTATGGGCAGTTTAGAAGATGCCATGTTGTGTGCGAAGGGCTATTTAACCAACATAGAAACTCACGCCCGCAGAGTCTTGAGCCAACCAGAACAACCTGTGAGCGAAAGCATTCGTATTCGTTTTCAGGTGCTGCTGGACTATCAAAATAATCTGATCGATTTTGCCCCCATCCCTGCTGAAGGAGCGCAAGCCAGACAACAGCTGGTTGTCACAGCCGATGTCATCGTTGGCGCGTACCGCTGCAATTGCTCGCCGTGTGACCTGTGCCAGAATCATCTGGAGGTCGGCGCTACGTTTCTGGACAGAACAGGTAACACATTCCAACACCAAGACAGCTTCTCGTGCATTAGTAAAAACGTCGTCTACATCCTGTCTTGTGACAAGTTATGCCCAGACTCAGCATTTGTCGGGGAAACAACACAGAAACTGAAAACGGCATTTGCCAGTTACAAGTCAAAGATCAGGAACGATACTGGGACCACCAGACCGTTGATGCAACACTTTAGACCACCTGATCACTCAGTTGAGAACCTGAGATGCAGCCCTGTGGAGCGGGTGGGGGACCCAGGACAGCTAATAGCTCGAAGGAATTACTGGAAGAACCATCTGCAGTCAAGGCTGAACAGCCACGTACATGCTGTGGATGATTAGTAATATTTTCCCGCAACACAGAGAGAAAATGGAGTTTTACGTCCTCTTGGTCTGAATCAGACACATATGGGACATTTGTGAATACAAATATGGTGGGAACAATACTGGAGGCAATGCCCGGAGGCAGTACGAAACCAGTAAAGTCCCGATTTTTTTATTTTATTAATACAGATAGCTGTAGCGGTGACCACGCCTCGGTTAAACCTCATCGGCTATGGCACAAGTACAAGTAATTGTTTTCCCGCAACACATTCTCATCTCTTCACTCTTACAGCCATGAAAAGGATGAAGAAAAAGAACAAGAGGAAAAGGAGAAAAAGAAGTACAACTTGGTGTCTTAGTGACAATTAATGAACTTGGGTCTGTATTGTTGTGGCAACTACTTTCAGTTTGCAGGCGAATCGGTGCCATAAATAACTTTGGTAAAACAAGGGAGTTAATTTACGAGAAGTTCCTACCCTTATTCATTTCACTATTTCATTTTGCTTTGGTTTTGGAGTGCATTGAATAAAATGTCATAGTGAAAATTGCATTAAAATGTTTTCGAACTGGGTTGGTTAGATATGCATTGATTGAATAAGACGTGAAAGATTGCCTATTGGTGTTTTCATGCGGTTTTCATCGTTGAATAGGGTGTCGGAAACTATTTTCATGATACTCATTGAATAAGATTTTAAAGACCTGTTGTTTCCATGTGGTTTTAACTCGCATTTGTGGCGGTACCATAGCCGATGAGGTTTAACCGAGGCGTGGTTACTGCTACACTTATCTGTATTGTTAAACATTCGGGACTTTACGGATTCGCAATCGTTTGTGGCGTGGGACAATTGAAAATGAAACATCATTTTAAAGAGCAGCCTCGATTTGAAGTGTGGTCTATTTTTACCACTCCAATCATTACATACACTGAGTCGCTTCCCCTGGCTTTTCAATAATTTTAATCTGTAAACCAGAATGTTATCTCTGCACCATTTCGTAACTTTTTATATCTTTTGGAAAACATTTAAAACTACTTATCCTACTTATGCTCATCGAAAGAAGCACCGCATACTCGACGTGTCTGTTGCAGTGTCTGTATAACGTATGTTTATTATTTTCTACGCTTTAAAATGACGATTCATGTGCTCTGTTCAGTATATAATTCTTTCCATACGTTAGGACTGTAGATATGTAGATATGTCAACTGAAATGTTACTTTATTTCCAAGTATTTTTTTCTCTTTTAAAATATGTGCGACAATTTTGCGAAATGTGCGACAATTTTGGACCGACCGACAGAGTGACCGACAAAGTGAGTATATAGGTTTGTCTGTGACATGAGAAAGAAAAACAACTTTCAAGAACAAGTGCAACAAACCCTCTCACACACCACCACACACACACACTATTTCTCTCTCCCTCTCTCACACCACCACACACACACACACTATTTCTCTCTCTCCCTCTCACACACCACCACACACACACACTATTTCTCTCTCCCTCTCTCACACAACACACACACACACACTATTTCTCTCTCCCTCTCTCACACCACCACACACACACACTATTTCTCTCTCCCTCTCTCACACCACCACACACACACACTATTTCTCTCTCCCTCTCACACACAAACACACACACACTATTTCTCTCTCCCTCTCTCACACAAACACACACACACACTATTTCTCTCTCCCTCTCACACACACACACACTATTTCTCTCTCCCTCTCTCACACACCACCACACACTATTTCTCTCTCCCTCTCTCACACACACACACACACTATTTCTCTCTCCCTCTCTCACACACCACCACACACACACACACTATTTCTCTCTCCCTCTCTCTCACACAACCACACACACACACTATTTCTCTCTCCCTCTCTCACACACCACCACACACACACACTATTTCTCTCTCCCTCTCTCACACACCACCACACACACACACTATTTCTCTCTCCCTCTCTCACACACCACCACACACACACACTATTTCTCTCTCCCTCTCACACACACAAACACACACACACACTATTTCTCTCTCCCTCTCTCACACACCACCACACACACACACTATTTCTCTCTCCTCTCTCACACACACAAACACACACACACACTATTTCTCTCTCCCTCTCTCTCACACACACACACACACACACACACTATTTCTCTCTCCCTCTCACACACACAAACACACACACACACTATTTCTCTCTCCCTCTCTCACACACCACCACACACACACACACTATTTCTCTCTCCCTCTCACACACACAAACACACACACACACTATTTCTCTCTCCCTCTCTCACACACCACCACACACTGGGACTACATCCTCACCATCAACATATTTCAGCCCAGTTTTTTTAATAGCATATGCCTCATCTGTTGTCCAGGGTATAGTTTCACCAGAGGTCGCTATTCGCGCAAATTACGTTTACGCCGGAAGGGCTCTAAGAAACACCAATAACGTTGGCTAAGTTCAGATAACTCTAACGCTTACTCTTCACTTTCGGGAGAGAGAAAAAAGTTGCTATCAACGAGAAGACTCCAGTCTTCAAGCAGAACGTCCATAAGGATCTACGATCAATTGGACGAAAATCTCACCCTCTAGGACGTCTATGTCAGTTTGTATGTACAGATTTCGATGTCATTCACGTCTATTTGTGAGCAGAAAATTAAGTTTGCATTACATTATGCAAACTACCATGACGAAAAAATAAGAAAGAGCACTGAAAAACAATTGTGTTTGTTTAATTTGCTAAAAATCATCCCATATATTTTCGTGATAGAAGAAAGAATACGTGCACTGTATCAAAATTGTTGCCTTGGGATTCCATTTCGAAACCAACATTCACGTTCTCGGAAACCTACAAAAATCCAGAAGTAGAAAAAGTGGTAGGCCTACATTTCCCATGATTCAGCTAATAGTTGGCAGCATTCTACCCTACGAGCATGATCACTAAGGTTATGAGACCTTATGAAATAGAGTGTGTTAAGCTATCCAGGAGTGTTTATTGAGTAATAATCAAGAAAGGGTTGGTGTTTGGGTGCTATTTCATTGGTTAAGCAAAGTGTTTTTGGTGTTTAGTAAATAAGAGCAGAAAATATTGCTGTTTTGATGTGGTTTTCATTATCATGTAGACCGTATCAATTTATTTACTTTTAACTCAATTTAAGTTGAATGCTTTGCTGTGTCATAAGCACTCATGAACTGACATTTCTCTCACACACCCTACACGCGCGCATCATGTTTGTATTTTGTGGTCTTTACCCAAGAAGATTTGATAATATTGTTGTTTTGATGTGCTTTCAATTATCTCAATGTTTTGCATAAGACTTGGAAATTTGACTGCTTCGAAGTGACATTATTTTTTTACATGACATTTGAAAGCTGTTTTCATTATAACCTGCCGTCTCCATCCCATTCCATTGATATGGATTCAGGATGACAGTCACAACCGGAACAGTAGGCCTATGGCAAGACCTCCTGCCTTGCCAATCCCCTGCTATGTCTATCTATCACCCCTCCCTCCTCTCTCTCTCTCTCTCTTTCGGGGATCCTCTCTTTCTGTCTCAGTCTCTCTGTCTGCCTGTCTCTCTCCCTCTGTCTGTCTCTCTCCCTCTGCCTGTCTCTCTCTCTCTCCCTCTGTCTGTCTGTCTCTCTCTATATATATATCTGTCTGTCTCTCTCTCTCTGTCTCCCTCGCTCTCTTTCTCTCTCTCTCTTTTGGGGGGCCCTCTCTTTCTGTCTCAGTCTCTGTCTGCCTGTCTCTCTCCCTCAGTCAGCTGGACCACAAAGAACACGCGTGGGACGAAACCATCAACCACCACCCATCATTATTTAAAAAAGAAAAACAGCGACATAAACTTTTGTTTTAAAGTAACACAACGTACTGATTTAGGTCTCCCATCACCACATGTCCTGTCAAATTATTTATTTTTTCGAAGAAGATGTAAAAGGGTTGGCGTGATGATGTGTTTTTGATTATATAAAAGATGCTTCTTCTAACTAATTTTTTTTTTACCGAACAAGACTTGAATTAGTCATGTTTAGACTATCAAATAAGGAGTTGCAAACTATATATACATATTTTTTTTTAATTTGGAGTTCATTAATTGATGCTTGAAAGATGCTTTGGTGTTGTTTTAATTATTATGTAAGCTGGTTCAGCTTGATGCTGAAACATGATGTATTTGGTATATAATTAACTAACATAATCTTGCCCCTACTTGTCGTACTTGTCATAATTATCATATGTACTTCTCTTCCTCCCTTATTTTTTTTCCCTCTTCTTCTTCTGTATCTATTTGTTTGATTGGTTGTTCATGAATATGTCTATGAATTTGTTTGTTCTCCTTTACTTAGTATTCCCACGTTGTTATGCTTTTGTTTCTGGG
Source organism: Phymorhynchus buccinoides (assembly GCA_017654935.2). NCBI lineage: Eukaryota > Metazoa > Mollusca > Gastropoda > Neogastropoda > Raphitomidae > Phymorhynchus > Phymorhynchus buccinoides. Next base: position 34,657,986 of record CM065710.1, on the reverse strand, counting down.
GGTCCCTTTCTTTCATCATTTACCCAGTGTACTAATTTCACTAGTTGCAGCCAATACTGTGTACCAATTACTGTTGTACTTTCAAATGTTTTGAGCACCTAGTATAAGCTTTAAGCTTGTTGTGCTCTGTGATCCTTATTCTGATGCTGCTTTGATATGTGATTGTTTATGAATAAATTTGTTTAAACCAAGCTGGTTCAAACGATGTCGATGGTTATCGAATCAGACTTCACACATTGCTGCTTTTCTCTGATATTTTTTCTTTCAAATAATTGTTTTTATATTTTAATAATAATAATAATACATAATAATTGATAGCACTTGTACAGCGCCTTTCCATAATTATTGTACACTCAAGACGCTTCCATTCACGGATACACACGCAGTCAACCAAAACATTATCACCCATTCATTCACCCAGGTACAAGATCAAGTAGGAACACATTTACGAACCGAATGAGCTTTGAAAGTAGTGTGAAACGCCTGAATGTGTCGGTGTATTAGTTTTAGTGTTGCTTATTACATAATGTGTCATTCAGTTCTGATGTTTACTCAATAAGATTTGAAAGAATGCTGTTTTGATATGGGTTTAATGACTATTATCTGTCCTATAATCCTTGTTAAAAGTATCACAAACATGACACGAAATAGAACAGAGAAGTTATTTTTTAAGACGATCAGTTACTGACATTCGCAAGTTTTACTTTTCTAACCGATTTGTTCAATACTGGAATAATTTGTCAACTAACATTAAGGCTGCACCTAAACATAAATACATTCAAAAATCTTCTGGACAAAGACACAATGATGTCAAATTTTTGTATAATACTTTCGATGAATAAAAAAAAAAAAAATCCATTCCATATTTTTGTTAAACTTTATAGTTTAGCTGTAGAAAGCAAGCCACCTTGAAACAAATCAAAGTCACAAACGAGAAAGGGTGTAAAAGGGCCGCGAGGCCCACTTCTAGTTCCTAATTACTACTACAATTACTGCTACTGCTACTACTACTGCTGCTACTACTACTAAACTACTACTACTACTACTACTACTACCACCACTACTACTACTACAACTGCTACTACTACTACTACTACTACTACTACCACCACTACTACAACTACAACTACTACTACTACTACTACTACTACTACTACTACTACTACTACTACTACTACTGCTACTACTACCACCACTACTACTACTACTACTGCTAACTACTACTACTGCTACTACCACTACAACTGCTACTACTAACTGCTACTACCACTACAACTGCTACTACTGCTACCACCACCACTACTACTACTACTACTACTACCACCACCACTACTACTACTACTTGCTACTACTACTGCTGCTGCTACTACTACTACTATTAGTACTACTACTACTACTACTGCTACTACTACTGCTACTACTACTACTACTACCACTACTATCTACTACTACTACTACTACTACTACTATTACTGCTGCTGCTACTATTACTGCTGCTACCACTACTACTACTACCACTACTACTACTACTACTACTACTACTACTACTACTACTACTAACTATACTGCTGCAAACTACTACTACTACTACTACAATGATTTTCTACAGAATTGGAATATCATGGTACAGCTTAGTTTTTCGTGGAAGACTATGACTCTCTAACTAGAGGGGTGGGGGGGGGGGTGTCATAGTGTCACTGGCTCTAGTGCAGCAGCAAAAGAGATTGGTTGGCCTTTGGGGACCTTCCCCAACGCCAACTTCGTCCTCAAATCCCTTTGGCTGAGAGAGTGGGGGTGTACCCTGGGCAAAGGCATCTCCGCTATAAACAAATTGTGGCCCAGCTCGCCGGAATAGCAGCTGCCCTCTCTGCTATCTGGCCGTCATTGTCGGAAACGACTGACAGACAATTACAGTATCTAAAATATATTCCAACCGTTTATTTCATATGATTTTTATCAGTTTAATTTGAACGTATTGCTGTTTTTTGTGTGTGTGTTTTTATGATCAAGTCTTTTACTGTCTTGCTGTGATATTAATGGCTTAATATAGCTACTTTTTTTAATTCTGGTGTGGATTTGGCATTGTTTAGTGTGAATAGATTACTCAGAAACGCGCTTCGAGATTACTTTTGGTTTGGGTGTTTATTCAATAATAATTGGATTTTTGGGGGGTTGTTTTGATGTGATGTTTGTTATTAAATATATCGTTTTTATTAACTGCTTTTGTTGGTCTTAAAACAAGACGTGTAAATATGGCTGCGATACCATTTTTAAATATTTTGGGTTGGGTGTAACACTGTTTGCTGTGATTTTATTAAGTAGGGTATTTGGAACCATTTTCTGGCTTTGCTGTGCTTAATAAAAAAAATATATTTTGGTTTGGGTGTAACTGTTTGCTGTGATTTTATTAAGTAGGGTATTTGGAACCATTTTCTGGCTTTGCTGTGCTTAATAAAAAATAAAATTAAATGCTCTTGTTTTGTGTTACTTTGTGTGTGTGTGTGTGTGTGCACAGAGCACTTTCTACAGATAGAAAAAAAGCATCATAATGAAAAAACGTGACAAAAAGGATAGCATTGATAAGCACAAACTTATGCTGTAAGCGTTAAAAAAAGAAGCAAAACCAAGGATAAGCATCTGAATCACACACACACACACACACACACACACACACACACACACACACACACACACACACACAAACACACAGTACACACACACACACACACAGACAGACACACACACACAGACAGACACACACACAGTACACACACACATACACACACACACAACACACACACACACACACACACACAGTACACACACACCACACAACACACAGTACACACACACACAACACAGACACACACACACAGACACAGACACACACACACACACACACAGACAGTACAGACACACACACAGACACACACACACAGACACACACAACACACACACACACACACACCAGACAGACACACACACACACACATCCTCTCAACAAACAATCAATCACCTACCTTTTTATTCGTTCTCACTCAGTCCCCCAACTTCGCATCAAAACACAGCACCCACCATTTCATCATGAAGCAAGGAAACAAGACCTCTTACTTCTTGACGCACAGCCAAATGACCACACCTACCTAGTCCTTACTCTTCTCTCTGCCCTTTTAGTAACATCAAAGAGCCTGAATATATACAGAGAGTTCGCATTCCGCAGCTGACTGAAGCCGGGTGTTGTTGTTTTTACTCCCACCGTATCACCTACACTACAGGTGGGGATCATTGTGAACTCACTCACTGCCTACAACAACACTAACACTAACCACCTCCCACCTTTTCACCTTTTACACCCAGGTGGGAAGTGAGAAAGTTGGCTTCATTCTTCGCAAGGTTTGTAGGCTGCGAAGTTGTCACTCTTTGTAACATTTAGGCTGTTTGGTAGCATATACACTGGTCTCTCTCTCTCTCTCTCTCTCTCTCTCTCTCTCTCTCTTCTCTCTCTCTCTCCTCTCTCTCTCTCCCTCTCCCCCCTCCTCATAAACCATTGTGATTTTGCCTATACCCCCCCCCCCCCCCCCCCCCAAGCCAGACAATACAATAAAATAATTTCATATGTATACATATAGTAATACACTGTTACCTGTCTTCGATGCTCTTTATAAATACAATTCCGAAAGAAAGAAACATTATCGGTAAGAAACAGGGCCTGTATTCACGTTGAGATAGCATGAGACTTAGCATGATGCTAACTTAGAAGCTCTTCCAAAAGTCCTATTAAATCCTATAGGACATTGGAAGAGCTTCTAAGTTAGCATCATGCTAAGTCTCATGCTATCTCAACGTGAATACAGGCCCAGGTTGCTAAAGGGACACCCTGACGGATGAGTTTTTGCAAGAAACACGTCGAGATCACCAGAAAGACACCCTTTTTCAAGGATCGGAACACTCACATTGCTCTCGTTTCCTAGAAATCAAACCGTCAAAACGGCGATTCCTCCTTGGAGAGAGAGAGAGAAGCCATTTTGGACGGGGTGGGTGGAGGCCACTCATTGTGGTTGAAGCTTTTTCTTCTTTTTGTAGTGCAGTAACAAAGAAATGGAGATGTTTCCTTTGTTGTTTGCGAAACTCCTTTTGGAAAACTGTAAATAAAAGGCTTGTGTTGTGGACATTTCGTGATTTGGTCTAAACAACTCCGACACATGCCTTCTCTTTCACTGAAAGAATTTGACTTCCAGCACCTCCGCCAAGGAGGAATCGACGATTTGACGTCTAGGAAACCAGAGCAAAGTGAGTGTTGCGATCTCTGTAAAGGGTGTTTTCCTGGTGATCTCGACGTGTTTCTTGTAAAAACTCATCCGTCAGGTTGCCCCATTTAAAGTTTTCTTGACTGAGAGTAAGGGTGAGTGAATTTTCGGCAAGGCATCTGCACTATAAACATGTCCAGCTTTTTGGAATAGCATTAGCCTCATCTGCTGGCAAGGAATGTCAGGAGATATTGTAAACAGGTACCAAGGTTTTTCTGGGGGAAAAAAATAGATTTTTTTCCCAATTTTAATAAGGCTATGTAGTAGCTTAAGCACCCCTTATGAAAATTTAGCATCAAAATTATTTTCACTGAGAAGAAACACTCTGCCATTCTCTGGAACAGGGATAGGGTTAGGATCAGCCTAGGGTTGTTTTTTTTGGTCATGAAACTGAAAGAGATAGAGTGTGAGATTGAGGGTCGTAAACATGAAGGGGTGTTTAAAGTACATCTTTGCTTTTTTTTTAAAGTGGATATTGTGACAACAGCTGTGGTGCAGTGAAGTGACACACACACTAACACGTGTTGCCGTGAAATCAATGCAGAAAAGCTAGTCAGATGGTTGAATGTCAGCGCGTGTGTGTGTGTGTGGTGGGGGGGGGGGGGGAGAGAGAGAGAGGGAGAGAGGGGGAGAGAGAGAGAGAGAGAGAGAGAGAGAGAGAGAGGGAGAGAGAGAGAGAGAGAGAGACAGAACAGAAAAAAGAGAGAGAGAGAGAGAGAAAAGAGAGAGAGAGAGAGTGGAGAGAAAGAGAGAGAGAGTGAACAGAAAAAAGAGAGAGAGAGAGAGAGAGAGAGAGAGAGAGAGAGAGAGAGAGAGAGACAGAGAGAGGAGAGACACGGGACACTGGACATTTTTTTATTGACAATAGCTTTTTACAGCCTTAATGCCAAGGGGGTGCATTAGATAACAAAACATACTAACGGCGAACGAAACGATAAGAAACAGAACTTATAAACATAATGCCTGAAATGAAAGAAAACATGTATTCAAGTAACTGTGTTAACAACAATCTTTAAAGCAATAATTCGCACACACACACACACAAATCGCGCGCAAGCGTGTGCGCGCACTCACACACAACATATACATTGTTGATCATCCAACTTCGATCAATGCTCCGCATGTCTAATCCTATTATTAATAATTCATAATCTCTCTCTCTCTCTCTCTTTCTTTTTCTTCTTTCAAAGACAAATTATCATTTATCTCCCTTACTTCATTTCTAACGTACACTCGCTTAATTCCCTTGTTTTATCAACTGTATCAACGTCATCAAGATAAATCTATAAACGCTGTTCTGATGACATTTGTTTACTTCTTAAATTGTATGCCTCAGCAAGAAACTTTGCAAATGGTAATATCATTTTCTCATTTTCAGATGCAATAATGGCAACTAACTCGTGCCTTACAACAATTGGTAAGGAAAATACATGAGAGAGAGAGAGAGCAGAGAGAGAGAGAGAGAGAGAGAGAGAGAGAGAGAGAGAGAGAGAGAGAGAGAGAGAGAGAGAGAGAGAGAGAGAGAGAGAGAGATGAGAGACGAGAGAATGTGTGTGTGTGAGAAAGAGAACACTGAACACTGAAAAAAAGGAGAGAGAGAGAGACAAACAGAGAGAGAGTGTGTGTGTGAGAGAGAGAGAGAGTGAGAGAGAAAAAAGAGAGAGAGAGAGAGAGAGAGTAGAGAAGAGAAAGAGAGAGGAGAGAGAGAGAGAGGAGAGAGACACTGAGAGAGAGAGAGAGAGAGAGAGAGAGAGAGAGAGAGAGAGAGAGAGAGAGAGAGAGAGAGAGAGAGAGAGTACAGATAAAATCATCGTTCAAAACTGATGTATCTTAATTTCTTATTTATTTTCAAATGTCATGATCCAAGCACATCAGAATTTAAATCACTTGCAATCACCGACTGTACAGGCATTATCGTAATAAATCACCGACTGTACAGGCATTATCGTAATAAATCACCGACTGTACAGGCATTATCTTAATAAATCACTCTGTACAGGCATTATCTTAATAAATCACTGACTGTACAGGCATTATCGTAATAAATCACCAACTGTACAGGCATTATCTTAATAAATCACCGACTGTACAGGCATTATCGTAACAAATCACCGACTGTACAGGTATTATCGTAATAAATCACTGACTGTACAGGCATTATCGTAATAAATCACCGACTGTACAGGCATTATCGTAATAAATCACCGACTGTACAGGCATTATCGTAATAAATCACCGACTGTACAGGCATTATCGTAATAAATCACCGACTGTACAGGCATTATCGTAATAAATCACCAACTGTACAGGCATTATCGTAATAAATCACCAACTGTACAGGCATTATCTTAATAAATCACCGACTGTACAGGCATTATCGTAATAAATCACCGACTGTACAGGCATTATCGTAATAAATCATGCTCACGCTTTCTCTCCCTCTTTTTGTGTCTTATTCTGTTTATTTCCATGTTACACACATATACACAAACGTATTGCCCCCTCCATTGCAGTTAGGTGTAGAGTGGCACAGTGGTAACGCGTTCGCTTCGTGTCAAGTAAACCCGAGTTCGAACCTGGGTACAGGGGATTTTTCCTCTCACTTTGCACTAGGCCTTATGGTCTGAACGTGGAGTCTTTCGGATGAGACGATAAACCGAGGTCCCGTGTGCCCATGCACTTAGCACACGCTAAACCCAGTGGCAACGAAAACAATTGTCGTTTGGTCAAAATTTACCCCCCTCCCTTCTTCCTTCCTCATCAGTCACACAAAAATCGCATGCAAAAATTTAAAAAATACTTGGGTGGCGCGCCTCTGGCTGCGACGCGCTCTCCAGGTGGGAGCAACCCGAATTTCACAGCCAATAGCACAGTTTGTCAGGAAACGTAAATGGAAACCAGTAGTGCTCGGGGAGAAAATCTATGCGACATCGTCAGGAGGCAACCACCAGAGGAGACGCTGCACTGCTGCTGAGTCACTTCGGTGGAGTTCAGTGGAGCCTGTTTTCTGAGGAGACACTGCACTGCTGCTGAGGTCACTTGTTCAGTGAGCCTGTTCTGAGGAGACACTGCACTGCTGCTGAGTCACTTTGGTGGAGTTCAGTGGAACCTGTTCTGAGCTGACATACGCAGGACAAGCCACCTACTGAGTCCCCTACTGACGACATAATGTCTTAGTCGCGGAGCCAGCGTGAGTGAGGTCCTCCTCCGAGGCTGCCATCACATTTACCTAACGACATCTTCCATCAAGCTTGTTGTTGCTTCAGTTTTGTTGCTTTGTATGTTTGTTATGCAAAGACAATAAAAACGCTTAAACCAGCTTCCCTCAATCTGCAGCCCTTGTTGAAAAGAAACCGATTCGTGTATGCTGTCAAATTGATTTGGAATTTATCTCCGTTTGAAAGTGCAGTCCATCTGCATCAAATCTTTAGGTACAGCTCCATTACATTTTGAAAGAAATCTGCCCCCCACCCCATACCAGGGGATCTTTTGTACAAATAGTTTCCCACCTTCTGGAAGTTCTGTGCTTGTAACTTGTAATCTGGATTTTTTTTATAATCAGATCCACACCAGGTTTTACTCTGTTTCCTTTCCTTTCCATTAGGCTACTTCTATCTCCTCAGCTTTCTAATTTATTGTCTTCTTACTACCCACCAAAGTGCAGCAGAATCTTCAGCTTGATGAAGTTGGCCCGCCTGAGGCGAAGAAGAAGTTAGTGTGTCACTCTCTTTGACTCTGCCTTTTTTCTTCCTTTGCTTGCTGTCATCTACTATCTTTCTGCCTTACTGCTCCATTCTCCCGCCTTTGTTCCAGAAACTCTTACAAAAGATTTTCTCCAGCCGAAGTGCGGACAAGCTGGGCCTATATTTCTTAGTTAGGCGAATAACAGCAGCATGAAGAATCTGCGGCCATATGACAGGAAACTGAGTGGATCGACTACGAAGAAGAAAAAGAAGAAGGATCTGCTCATTCTGGAGTTCATTTGCACCAGAGCTCGAGTTCATTTGCACCACATGTTGAGAACATTTGCACCACATGTTGAGTTCATTTGCACCACATGTTGAGAACAATTGCACCACATGTTGAGAACAATTGCACCACATGTTGAGAACATTTGCACCACATGTTGAGAACATTTGCACCACATGTTTAGTACATATGCATCACATGTAGAGTACATTTGCACCACAGCTGAGGGTCAAGATTTTTTGACAGGAATTTTGGGTTGCCTCACAAATTCCCAGTATTGGGGATTGAAAAGTCCGTTGGGAACGCTTCGGAAGAGGAAAACGTTCTGTGTGTCGCTTGTTCTCTGGACAAATAGCCGTTGTAAAAATCCACGGCACTCATCGGTTTTACGAAGAACGACCGGATCGGAACGCCCGCCCATCCATCCTGGAAAAAAAGATAATGATAACAGAACCCTTTCGCCCGCCAATGTCGCATTTTTGTACCGCAATGATTTTTAACACCCATGTCATTTAAAACCCTTGAAATCAGGG
>CM065710.1:34626847-34646847 GCA_017654935.2 Phymorhynchus buccinoides | reverse complement strand
CGAGTAGGTGCTGTTTGTTTATAAGATATCTCCTATGAGTACTATACAAAATGGAAAGCTCTCTAAACAATTCTGTTGAACAGTAAGTAGCACATAAGCAAGCTCTCCTCATAGTCACATTCTACTCAGAACTCTCAATTAATCTAAGTAAATCTATGACTGTTTTGTCTCTACAGGTACCTCTGGCCTGTGCCTTCGTTAAGAAGGTCGGCTAGCATTGCCTATTGTGCTGGCTGTGACTTGACCAGGTATGTATCTCTCTCTGCAATCTCTAAGCTCTGACCTCTCTGCTGGTCACTGAACTAGCTCAAAAAGGGTATAACCAAGGGGTGCTCCGAAATCCTTCGTAGTTTGAGCAAGTTAAATTCATTTGATGTCAGTATATTTTAGAAGATGTTTGAAGACTAAAAATAGAGCCAGTTTTAACGTACAGAGCTGAAGTGTGGGGACTTATTGGAAAATAAACAAAATAGAAAAATAGTCCATACTTTCGCAATAAAAAGACTCTTAAATGTTCCATTACATTCCTCAAACAAAGTATGCTATTGAGAGTCAGGAAGATATCCGTTGTTTATTAGTTCGTATGTTACTCCTATTAAATATTGGATTCCTAAGCTTAACAAGACTACCATTGACACGTACATACACAAAAAAGCGTACAAATGCTGTTCAGACAACACGAATTAGGTAAATATAACTGGCTATCATGTGTTAAGAAATTATTAACATAAAATGGTTTTGGATTAGTTCTGGATAACATCAGGGTGTAGTAAATAAAATGGGTGATTTCTCTCTACGAATTCAAACAATGGTATGGTCGATTGTTTTAAGCAAAACTGGCACGCCGCTATAGCTGGAAAACATAAATATATTTGGTACCATTCTATTTAAAGATGGTTTGTATCCTGAAAAATATTCCTGATGTGTTAAGTCATACATGGGGTAGGGGTGCCTTTATTAAATTTAGAAAGAGAACTCTAGGCTTGTATTCTAACAAAATTGTCGTTCACTCTTGATTTGTTAATATCTAATTCATGGTTGTCCTTTATGTTCTGATGGTTCTGGAGGATGAATTGCACTTTTATTTTATTGCAAGGAATAAAATAAGTTACGCAAAAAATGTCTTATATTAACTAAATTCAATTTGCAGAGGTATAATTTCTGTAAGTTACTTGCTCTCTGAGAATGAAAATGTCATAAACTCCGTATGCACTCTTTCTAGCTAAAGCTACTCAACGCTTAGAAAAAATCAATTAGCATGGTTGCATATTTTTCATCTTGCATCTAACTTGGGGCAGAACATGCCTCAGCATTAATCTCCCCCGATTGCATTAAGATATTTATGGATTGGATGGTATGGTCAGTCTATGACAGTCTCTCTCTTTTGTAGCTAATTTATTTTTCTAACGATAATGTAATCCTTCTCATGCTATTTGAGATGTTTCTCATGCTTATGCTTGTCTTCTACAAACACATCTTAGAGTAGAACTGAATTAGTCGCCAATATAGGCATATTATTCTTTAAGTTCATGCTTTATTTCCAAACGTAGGTTTCCATTTGGTTATCTTTGATCCACTTATGGCTAACAGCGGTACTTTGCTTACTTATTATTGTTGGTTGCTCAGTTCTAACAGTTATTCTTTAGTGTAAACTAAAATAGTATTGTATTGGTCAGTCTTACAATTATTATTTAGTGTAACTATCTAACTTAATGTTGGTTGGTCAGTTCTAACAGTTATTCTTTAGTCTAAACTCTCTAGTCTTATTCCTGTTGGTTGGTCAGTCTAACAGTTATTCTTTAGTGTAAACTGTCTTACTCTGTGTATTGTGTGTGTGGTCAGTTCTAACAGTTATTCTTTATCGTCTATCTAACTTATCTCTCGTGTGTCAGTCTAACAGTATTCTTTAGTCCAAGCTATCTAACTGATGAGTGCGTGCCGTGGTCACCGTAACAGTTAATAACTTAAAAATTTATTTTATGTTTCTTAAAAAATCTTATGATCTGATTTAGTCGCCAGTTAGGCTTATGTGTCTTTAGTTCATGAATTGTGCTTCACTGGCATTGGAGCATTGTGTGCTAATGTCAATACATTCATTTTTCATTTAATCTCTCTCTCTCTCTCCCTCTCTCTCTCTCCTTCTTCTTCTCTCTCTCTCTCTCTCCCTCTCTCTCTCTCTCTCTCCTCTCTCTCTTTCAAATTCTCTCTCTCTCACATCTCTATTCCCCCCCTCTCTGAGACTAAGCTCATCTCTTCTCTATCTAAAATTCTCCTATTTTTTCCTTCTGTCTTACTCACACTCTCTCTCTACCTCTCTCTCTCTCCCCCTCTCTCTCTTCTGACTCTCTCTCTCTCTCTCTCTCTCTTCTCTGTCTACTCTCGATCTCTCTCTCTCTTATTCTATCTCACATGTCTATGTCTTATTATTTTGTGATTTTGCTCGTCTCTGCTGCTGAGTCATGTCAAATACTGACATCTAAATTCCGTATTTTAAAAACTGGACAAATTGATTCAGGTTTTTGGCACGAAGCAGGGAATAACTCTAGCATTCTATCTATATCAAATCTCTGACTGACTCTCATCTCAACTCACTTCATCTCTCTCATCATTGAAGGAAACTGACATAAATACCAGGACAGAAAGTGCAGCCAGGGAAAGCGATCGATTCATTTTCCATACAATCAAACTCTACGCTTTCTCTCTCCTACTTTACTACGTCTCTCTTCGTCCAACTCACGTTAATCTCAAGATCTGCATTCCTCTCTGTCTACGATGTAGTCGTTCTGACTCACGTGGAGAAAATACACTCCGTCTCTCTCAAACTCTGCTGTTCTCACGCCTGGTTAGGCTCTCTGTCACACTCTTTCACACTCACTCTCACAGTATCTCTCACTACACACTCTCTCCAACACAATACTAAGGGTCTCTCTCTGTCTCTATCTATCTCTTGTCCCCTCTCTCTGAGATCTCTGTCATATACAGTTCTAACAACACTGAAAGAACAGTCTCCCTCAATTCAAAACTCTCTCCTCAGTCTCTCTCTCTTTCCTCTTCTCTCTCTCACTCCTCTCCCTCTCTCTCTCACTCTCTCTTCCTCTCCCTCTCTCTTCTCTCACTCTATCTCCTTCACAGAGCTCTATCATAATTAGTATCTCCCATATTTGTAAATGACTAAAAATCTTACCTGCGCTTTGCTCTAACTCTGCATCTCTCTTCTCTCTCCCCTGAAATCTCATCCCCCGTAAATCTCTCTCTCTCTCTCTCATTTTTCTCTCTCAGTCTCTACTTTACTTCTCTCCTCTCTCCTTTCCTCCTCTCTCTCTCCTCTCTTCTCTCCCTCTCGCTCTCTCTCTCTCTCTCCCTCGCTCTCTCTCTCTCGTTCTCTCTCTCTCTCTCTCTCCCTCTCTCCCCCTCTCCCCTCTACTCTCTCTTCTCTCTTTCTCTCTCTCTCCTCTCTCTTTCTATCTTCTAATCTGATTCCCTCTTCTCTCTCTCTCTCTCCCTCTCTCTCTCTCTCTCCTCTCTCTCTCTCTCTCTCTCCTCTCTCTATCTCTCTCTCCCTCTCTCTCTCCTCTCTCTCTTTCCTCTCTCTCGCTCTCTCTCTCTCTCTTTTCTCTCTCTAGTCCTCCTCTAGTCCTACTCTCTCTCTCTCTCTCTCCCTCTCTCCTAGTCCTCTCTCTCTCTCTAGTAGTCCTCCTCTCTAGTCTAGTAGTAGTATTAGTATCAGTAGTAGTAGTAGCAAGCAGCAGCAGCAGCTTAGTAGCAGCGTAGCAGCAAGTCAGTAGTAGTAAGTAGTAGTGGTCAGTAGCAGAAGCTAGCTAGTAGTAATACCAGTAGTAGTAGTAGAAGTATGTAGAAGTAGTTAGTAGTAGTAGTAGCAGTAGCAGTAGTAGCATAGCAGTAGCTTCAGTATGCAGCTAGTAGTAGCAGTAGTAGTAGTAGTAGTAGTAGTAGTAGTAGTAGTAAGTAGTAGTAATAGTAGTAGTAGTAGAAGCAGCAGTAAGCAGCAGCATTAGTAGATAGTAGCCTAGCAGCAGCAATAGTAGCATTGTGCAGCAGCAGTAGCAGTAGTAGTAGTAGTGTTGTAGTAGTTAGTAGTAGTCGTTAGTAGTATGAGATTAGTAGCAGCAGTAGCAGCAGCCGAAGTAGTAGTAGTAGTCGCAGTAGTAGTAGTAGCTCAGCAGAAGTAGTAGTAGCAGCGGCAGTAGCAGCAGCAGCAGTAGTAGCAGTATAGTAGTAGTAGTAGTAGTAGTAGTCAGTAGTAGTAGTAGTAGTAGTAGTAGTAGTAAGAGAAGTAGTAGTAGTAGTAGTAGTAAAAGTAGTAGTAATAGTAGTAGTAGTAGGAGTAGTAGTAGTATTTTAATAGTTACGTAGAGTAGTAGTATCAGTAGTGTATAGTGGTGGTGATTGTAGTAGACTGCAGTGTAAGTTGGTGGAAAGAGTGTTTTTCAACCTATTTGTTTGTTGTTGCTGATTGACCATGTGTTTGATAATTATCGCTAGCGTGTTGTTTTTTGACGATCTTTCTCAAGTACAATGTCGTTATAGATAGTATATGTCACAGCTTTATAACCAAGGACGAATGGAAGTCCAGGCCAGTCTACAATTCTATCTTAAAGCAAAGGCATGAAGTGAACTCTCTCCTCTCTCTCTCTCTCTCTCTCTCTCTCCTCTCTCTCCTCCTCCCTCTCTCTCTCTCTTCTCTCTGCAAACAAAGAAAAAATTCAATAAATGCCATGCCCCTATTCACATTGACAATAGACATATTGAAGAGTGTTTCACACAAACTTTTAGGATTAGTATATATAATACTCACTTGGCATTCTCATAATAACACTTTAAGTATAGTCTGTATATCACTAACCTCATTTTCAAACTTAAAAATGTCAGATATAACATGCCGTTGATCGAAAAAACCTTACACGCTTTCATCAATCCACTGCATGACTCATCCTCAACTCATAGGATTCCAGCGTAACACCTGATAAAAAGCCATCTAAGGGACCATAAACGAGCTCTCAAAAGCAGTACTGAATAAATCATCGTCGCTAACTCTCTCAAGACTACATGAAACTAGACGTTTTACATTTATCATAAAACGAAGATACACAAAGCTAATGATGTAAAATTATGAAGGATTAGCCCCCCTCACTACAAAAAAAAATTTTCCCCCGTAACCAATCAGATATACAAAATAATAAATATAAGAAAACGAGAAGCGACCTCTTCAAAAACAGGCATGATCTACTCGGTGGCACTCGGTGGAATTACATTCCATCACATATTAAAGAAAAGAAACAGCCTTCATTCATTTAAAAGCATCAAAAGCTTTCGTTGACAGAGTGAGACAAACACCTAAACCCCGCTTAAAGAAGTTTGTGGCAATGAACAATTTCTACAGGTTTGTTGTCCTTCAGGCAAGAATGTTATGTTTGTTATTATGTTACCAATTGCAAGATATGAAATCTGTTATCATAATCATTCTTCCTGTAATCACCTGTTTCTCGAGTAGCACACTTTACCAGTACCTTTTTCATATCCCATTCCCATCTCCCCTTTGCGGTATGTATATAATATGTAAAATAATGTCTTGTGATTGTTTGATTTTTTTAATTGTTTTTTATAATTTAAGGATATGTTGCTTCTTGGTAGGCCCCTATGCCCCCCCCCCCCCCCCTTCTTGTTCTTAAATTTATTGTTTGTTGCTTCTTGGTTTGCTCAGGGGAGTGAAAAAAAAGCTTAATGATATTAGTTATCTCAGTACAATGATGAAATAACATTGCGTCGTTCATTGTTCTCTCTCTCTCCCTCTTCTCTGGTGCCTGCTCTAGTACTCTCTCTCTCTCTCTGTGTCTCTGTCTCTCTCCCTCTGTTCCTCTCTATCTCTCTCCTCTCTCTCCCTCTCTATCTCTATCTCGCCCCTCTCTCTCTCCCTCTAATCTCCTCTCTCCCTTCCCTCTTCCCTATCTCCTCTCTTCCCCTCTCTCTCTCTCTCTAACACGGCACATAAATTGCGCGAGATGTTAAATATAATGGCGTAAAAGAAAGTTTCTCTCAAGGTCAAATTCAAGAGTCAAAGCTTATATGATGGCCGTAAAAGAAACAGTTTCTTCTCAGTGTCAAAATTCAAGGACAAAGCTAATATAATGCAGTAAAAGAAAGGTTATCCCAATGACAATAATCAGGTCAAAGCAGTACCGGCATACTTGGACCCCAATTGTCCTTTGATAGGAAAAAGAATGACCTACAACATTGAAGCGAGTCTGTGCTGAAGTTTACAAGATACATGTGGTTGGGGGGGGGGGGGGTGGCGTGTCTCAGAGCGTAGCAAGGAAGTGCAGAGCGGGTGTGGGCGTAATGATAACGTGGAACAGGGTTGCATTTAAAAAAAAGAGAGTTTCTCTTGTGCGCGTACGAGAACGTAGCTGCATGCAGCGTGGTTCATTCACACTGAGGTGATTCTTGCAGTTCACAAGTAAAATCTCCCAGTCTCTAGAAATGTAGCGCGTAGTGAGGGACATAAGGTACTTCGCCATGTGTGATGGGGGCTTTACTCTCCCTCTCACTCCCCTCTCAGTGCGTGCGTCGGGACACGCGTGCGTGCGTGAAGTGGTGTTGTGTGTTGTTTGTGTGTGTGTGGTGTGTAAAGCATTGGGGTGAGGAATACGAACCATAAATTGATATGCAGACATAGTGAAAAAGAGAATGGTGTATGAAGGTGTGCGATAAATAGGCGCGTCATCACGCACGCGCCCATGCGTGCGACGTGCGTCTTTAACTGCCTGGAGGTGTGTGTGCACGGGAACTCTAGGTGATTGTGTTTGTGTGTTGTTGATTGTTTTCAGGTTAACTGTCTCTCACAAATTGGTCGGGCGATGTGAAGCCTATATCAGAAAGCAACAAGTCAACTCTTCCATTTCTGAACATCAGAGATCATGACAGAACCTCAATTTAAAAAGAAAAGAACACAAATAGTTAATAAAAGATAAGAAATAAATAAAACAGAT
The DNA here is from genome assembly GCA_017654935.2 of Phymorhynchus buccinoides. NCBI lineage: Eukaryota > Metazoa > Mollusca > Gastropoda > Neogastropoda > Raphitomidae > Phymorhynchus > Phymorhynchus buccinoides. The sequence goes on along the minus strand of CM065710.1, from coordinate 34,639,840 downwards.
AAGAACAAATTTTATAATCATATAGGACACATGAAAGTGAAAATAGACAAAACTTTGATTGTGAATAAAAAATTATAGAACAATAGTGGGTGTGGGTGTGTGTGTGGGTGTGTGGGTGTGTGTGGGTGTGTGTGGTGCTGTGGTATTTGCTTGCGGTGCGTTTAGTGTGTGTGTGTGTTGGTGTGTAGTGCACATGCGTGTGGTGTTGTTTGTGCGCCGGCGTGTGTAGTGCTCTGTGTGTGTGTTGTATGTGTGGGCACGCTCGCTGCGCACGTGTGTGGGTATCCCGTGTCGGGTGTGTGCGTTATGTGTGACCTATGCATGCGATTGTTCTATACAGAGGTACATGCAATATTAAAGTCACTCGCAAACCTTGTCAATCAAATATAGATACACATAAAATGTCTTCGGTAATTTAACATTGCATTCCACATGCAGGTTAAGCACAAAAATGAAACAACTGGTAAAAAAAATGAGAAAGGTGTGTCCCACCCCCCCCAAAACACACACACTCTCATCAATATGGTAATGAGAAAATGAGGAAAAACGACAACACAGCAAGCATACCAGCTGTGGTGAAGTCGATGATTGGTCAGATGTGTGTAACCATTCGACCCAATTGGTAGTCAAAAAAAGCAAAACGAACCAAACTTCATAATCACCAAAGTGTATCAATGTTCATGATTGTGAAGTTGTTACAAACATTTTGTGCAATTGGAGCAAAAGTTAGACTTTGGGGGTTGGGGGGGGTGGTGGGTGGTAAATATCAACTTTGGTTCTTGGAGGGGAGTTAATTAGTGAAAGAGGAGTATTCAAATTGTTCAATTTCGTGAATCTCCTCTCTTTAGGAACATTTTTCAAGCTAATTTCTTCTACGGATATACGAAACCCTAACCCTAGCCCCTAAACCTAACCCTACCCACACTAGTACTGCAGTACACCGCGATTGGTCCAGTGGTGTTCATGCGTTTTTCCATCTTATAGGGTGGGGGGTATGGGTTAGGGACTAGCAGGCTATGGATTAGGGCATAGGGTTAGTATTCCAAAAAGGTTATTAGCTAAAAAGTTCCTAAAATACAGAGTATCGTATGGATAAGAAAGGCAAAAACAGGATAAAATAGAATAACCAAGAAATGTGAGCGTGGGGGTCGGGCCATCTGACAGAAAAAAGCGTCCAATACAAGTTCACATTTTTTCACTCTGTTCCCATGAACAGAACAGGTCCCAACACATGAGAACATCTTCGCTCTTCCCATGGAAGAAAGGTCCACATACATGATAACATTTTTCGCTCTTTCCCAGGAAAGTAAAGCGTCCCAATACAGGTTCACGAAGTAATTTCGCTCTTTCCCATGAAAGAAAAGTGGGTTCCAATAAAATTCACATTTGTCGCTCTTTTCCCATTGAAAGAAAAGGTCCCACTACAGCACGTTCACATTTTTCGCTCTTTTCCCATGGTAAGAAAGGCATACAGTTAACATTTTCGCTCTTTCCCATGGAAAGTGAAAAGGTCCCAATAGAGGTTCACATTTCCGCTATTCCCATGGTAAGGGAAAAGGTACACCGGTTCACATTTTAAGCTCTTTTCCCATGGCAAGTAAAGTTCCCAATAGACTAACATTTTCGCGCATTTCCATGAAACGCATTGAATAGCCACTGATAAGATCACTGCAGATCTAACCCATGGGGAACGAGTGAAAAATGTCACAGTACAGACCTTATGAATGCAAACAGGAAACTAATAAATAATAAGAGGACAATTTAATAGCGCCCATCTTACTATGTAGGCTACAGGGCGCTTCACACCCCAATTGAAAGAATAAAAACATGAAACAAAAAACCAATTACATGAGCAGACAACACAATACCGCGTCAGAATTGTTTGGCCGGTAAACAGGGACAAAACAATCAGCAACAACAACTGATGTGACTACGACATACTACTATACTACTACTACTAATACGACAATACTACTATCTACTATACTACTTTTAATAAGCTAAACACGTAACAATCAGCAACACAACTGCATGTGATACTACTACTAATACTATACTACTACTAATATATCACTACTACTACTACTACTACTAATACTACCTACTACTACTACTACTACTACTGTAATAGGCTTATACCGTAATAATCAGCACAACAACTGATGTGATCTATAATACTACTACTATACACTACTAACTACTACTACTTATAATAGGCTAATACACGTAAACAATCAGCCAACAACAAACTGCTGTGACTACTACTCTACTACTACTAATACTACTAACTACTACTACTACTACTACTACTCTACTACGACTATACTATACTATTATACTCTAATACTACGACTACTACGACTCTACATTACTACATAATAGGCCTACTACACGTAAAAGGGTCATACCACAGATAAAGCGGATACACAGAATTCTGTGACAGAATCTAATGACAAAAAAAGGACACACACACACACACACAAATATAGTCAGTGTTGTTGTTTGTAATGGTAACAATAAATAGCACAGTATCATTCACAATGGACAGGAACAGGGACACACGGAAAGATGTATGCAAGTAGTAACACGTTACACATTCTCCTCTCTCCTCTCCTATCTACTCTCTCTCTCTTCCTCTCTCTCTCCGGCTCTCTTCTCCTCTCTCTCTTTATCTCCTGTCTCTCCTCCTCTCTCTCTCTATGTCTCTCTCTCTCTCTCTCTGTCTCTCCCTCTCTGTTCTCCTCGGTCTCTCTTCTCTCTCTCCTCTCTCTATCTCGTCATCCTCCTCTCTATCTCTTCTCTCTTTCTCTCTCTCTCTCTCTCTCCTCTCTCTCCCCCTCTCTCTCCTCTCTCTCTCTCTCTCACCCTCTATCTCTATCTCTCTCTCTCATCTCCTCTCTCTCCCTCTCTCTTCAGATCAAAATCAATAAGATTGATACAAAAATCAATAATCAAATACATATTAGATCACTCGAATCCATAGGAAATCAATAATAATGAGTTAATGACAATATATATCATAATCAGCTCATTGTATTAAAAAACAAACACCTGCAAAATGAAATCATACTAATGTAATGACCATCAGCAGCTTGTAGAAAAGCATCAAGCCTTGTAGAAAAGTATAACAAAAAAAGTTTGAAACAAAATGGTGTTTACGTCCTCCGGTCATAGACACGGTAAATACAAAGAGGGTGGAACAATACTGGGCAATGACAGGAGGCAGGAACACCAGTAAAGTCCGAGTTTTAAATATAGAGAGTTTACGCGGACCCCGCCTCGGCTAAACCTCATTGGCTCTGGTAAGCCACATGATCATTAAAGTGGTTGAAACCAAACAAATCTAAGAATTTTTAAAAAGAAAACGCTATAATCACCAAAACTGATGGCAAAAACAAACAACAAGAATAATATTCAAGCAAAAATATCCTCAACAAAATATAATGAAACCAGGAAAACAATGATCACAAATATATTATTAAACAATTAACAAATACACAAAAAATGAAGGAAAAAAAAAAAATAATAAAAATGAAAGAAATATTAAAATAAAGGGAACTAATCATTGAGAAAGAACATCATTCATTACACCCTGGTTTATCTCTCCCTGGAATCAAAGTCTGAGATCTTGGAAACGAATAAAAAAAAATTAATTAAAACAATTCCAAACCATGCAAAAGAGAGAAGCTTCAGAATGAATGAAAAAGTTACGATTAAAAAAATTAAAAAAAACATAAAAAAAAACACAATTTCAACGTAGCCCGACTCTGGTTTAGAGCCAACTCGTGCACCGGTAAAGTTTGTACTTTAATTCAACGGAAGTCACAACCCATTTCAACTTTGGTGGAGGGGGATTAATTAGAAAGAGAGTATTCCACCCTTCGTTCAATTTCGTTTCATTTAGATTGGGTCCAAATGTCAGTTATCTTAATTAATACTTCTTGATTAAAGGTGCCCCCTGACGGATGAGGGTTTTTTGGTTGCAATAAACACATCGAGATCACCAGAAAGACAGCCTTTTTAAGGATCGGCGACACTCGCTTTGACTTTTGTTTCCTAGAAATCAAACCGTCAAAAACAGCGATTCCTCCTTCGCGGAGATGCTGGAGAGAGAAGCCATTTTGGATGGGTGGGTGGAGGACACTACAATTGTGGTTGACGTTTTTTTTTTCTTTGTAGTGCATAGTAAAAAAAAAGAGGAACATTGGAGAAATATTTCCTTTGTTGTGAGCGAAAACTTCCTTTTGGTAAAATGTATAAAATGAAAAATAATTAAATAAAAAGGCTTGTATTGTTGTCGCGTATCGTTAAAAATTCGGGACTTTACTGGTGGTGTTGCACTGCCTCCGGGCATTGGCCTCCAGGATCGTCCCACATCTTTATATCTATTAATGTCCCACACGTGTCTGTTCCAGACCGGAGGGACGTTAAACGGATTTTCATGTGGACATTTCGAGCAAACGATGCTCTTTCTGCTGAAAGAATTTGACTTCCAGCACCTCAGCCAAGGAGTAATCGCCGTTTTGAACGGTTTTGATTTCTAGGAAATCAGAGCAAAGGAGAGTTGGGTGTCCGATCCTGTGATCTCGGCTAAAAGTCTTTTGAGTGTGATCTCGACGTGTTTCTTGCAAAAACTTCATCCGTCAGGGTGGCCCTTTAAATTCGTCCGATGAAGGATTGAGGGTTATCTCTTCCAGCACTGTGTAGCTTTTTAACATTCTTGGTGGTCCGTTGCATCTCAACCAACGGGAGAGGAGTAACTATTTTTTCTAGTGTTGCTTCGATGAAAGAAACAGTGATGTAAGCTCTAAAAAAAAACAAACACATGGCAGGGTGCTTGGCAGTGAATGTCTTTGCATTTAGTTGGAGTGTGGAATATCAAATCAAATCAAATCAAATCTCACTTTATTATCTCCCAAGGAGAAGTTTTGTTCAGGTGCCAGAATAACAGAGACATCGACATTCAGCATGCATGAATAGGAGCAAAAGTTACACATAATACACACTTAAAGATACACATTATATGTGGATACATACACGTCTAAGGATAAGCATGCATAGTTTATTTTAACACGATGAACACACATTTAAACCTAAAAGGATCGTGAGTTTAGGAGGTGGATGGATCTGGGGATGAAGGATTTCTGTGCCCTGGAGTTGACTAATGCTTTGGGGCGAATGTATTCGCTCATAGTACTAGAAAACTTAAACCAAAAAATGTGCAATCTGCGATGGTTTCAGCAGCAGTAAAAACCTCATTATTGTTTAATTCCTTGCATTGGTATTCAAAATAAGTATTTGAATAAACTTGTCCCCCCCCCCCCCCCCCCCGTGGGATAACCGGGGGGTCTTTTGTATAAATAGTTCCCCCATCTTCTGGAAGTTCTGTGCTTGTAACTTCCTCTAATCTGTCACTCTCTTTGACTCTGCCTTTTCCCTTTGCTTACAGTCATCTACTATCTTCTAGCCTTACCGGTCCATTACCCTGCCCCTTTTCACGAAAACACTTTCAAAAAGATTTCCTCCAGCCGAAGTCGGACTTGCTGGGCTTAACTATTTCTTAGTTAGGCGCATAACAGCAGCATGACGCATCTGCCCTCATAATTGACAGGAAACTGTCTGAGCGATCGAAGAAGAAGAAGAAGTAGAAGAAGAAGAAGAAGAAGAAGAAAAAAAAACTAGTAGTAGAAGAAGAAGAAGAAGAAGGAAGAAGAAGAAAAAAAAGTAGTAGTAGAAGAAGAAGAAGAGCAGAAGAAGAAGAAGAAGAAGAAGAGAAAGTAGAAAGAAAGAAGAAGAAGAAGAAGAAGAAGAAGAAGTTGTTTAAAACCAGTAAAAAAAAATAAAAAAATAAACAAACGATGCAAAAACTTGTTCTTACTGCTCTGTGGCAATGCATTCATGTTACAGCGTTTATGTTTATTATTATAGCCAATCTATATTCTTTAACCCTTTCACCGCCAAAGTCGCATTTTAGCACCACAGTGATTTAACACCTATGTCACTAAAAGGCATCAAATTGGGGTCTATTATACAAAGACCCTATTGTCTTAGTTTGGGGAAGTAAGGTCATACCTTATTTTGTATACGTCACAGAACAATCCCCAATACTGCAGATGGATTTTGTTCTCTACCCAGGTAAATTTAATGGATTTTCATTGCTGAAAATAATATGGCTGGCAGTGAAGTGGTTAAAGACAGTCATGTTTGTTACTTAATGTTAGTGTTTATAAGTCAAAATGTATCAGAAACACACACACAATTACAAAGTAATACTTTTAGTAGACAATGATGTTATCAGTATCAACAAACACATAATTATCATAAGATATGTAACATACAGACGTTATACTTTACATATGCTGATATTGACATTAAACGCATAGTGATACAACATTACATACAACATCACTCATTATACTTTACATAATCAATGCTGATATTGACATTAAACGATTAGCGATACAACATTACATACAACATCACTCATTATACTTTACATAATCAATGCTGATATTGACATTAAACGATTAGTGATACATTACATACAACATCACTCATTATACTTTACATAATCAATGCTGGTATTGACATTAAACGATTAGTGATACAACATTACATACAACATCACTCATTATACTTTACATAATCAATGCCGGTATTGGCATTAAACGCATAGTGATACAACATTACATCAAATATCAAACACTATGCTTTACATAGTCCATTCTGTTGTTAATACTTAACACACAGGTAACTAATAAATCACATTGTACATAGCACATCAAATATTGATGCTCAACACACTATGCCACTCAACAAAAGTTAAGCACCACATTTTTACAAACACACAAGACAACATTTGCAAAAAAAAGATTAGATGGCTCAGCCAAATTATTATATACTTTAAAGATGCCTATTTCAGTTACTATAAAATAACAGTCTCAATTTTCATTGCAATTATTTAATTGGTTTTTAAGCAAAAACTCAACAAACAATGTGGCGTGTGAAGAAGAGGTCCTTAACTTTTCTTGAGCAGCATATCTAACAGAAAGGAATCTTGACATTTAAAAGAGAACCAGTCTTGTTCATAATAATGCAAGCTGAAATAGGACAGAAATCTGTGCATGTTTGTCTCTTCCCGCTTTGTAAAACAAAGCAAATCTGATTGCAAACACAATTAACAATATCATGATTTATGTGACAAACCACTTAGTAGAAAATGAAAATACTGGTAAAAAATGCATTGATTTTGGTCATAAGTCAACATATATAACATCTTTAAAAAAAAAATGATTTGCTACAAAATTTAAAAAAAGACAGGGAGGGGGGGGGACAAACAAAAATTAAAAAACTCTATAGAGTACCAAGGGGGGTTCCGTACCCCTCAAGATGACGCAAACAATGACGCAAGCATGACGTGTGTACTCAACCAACGCGAAGACCAGTTAATGCTTTAGATGCGCTGAAAATGACCGACAAACAGAATGATTTGCAATTCATATAATGATATTTTGGGAGGTAAAACATTGACACTTCACAAAAAGAAATCACACATTTCTGAGTTAAACACATTTCATATCTAAGTGGAGAAAAAACAAACTGGGAAGCAGTTTCATAGAAAAAACGAAATTGCCCGTAAAATAATAACCCCAACATAAAACCATATTTAAAAAAAAACATCCTCTTTTGGCAATGTGGTAGTACCATATTTTCCGGGCTATAAGCCGCTACTTTTTTCCTCAACTTTGACCCTTGCGGCTAAGACAGCGAATGCGGCTCATACGCTGATTTTCCCGAATCTATTTTAGGCTCGTCGTCAACTCCAACCTGTGCGTGTAGACATCGTCAATCTCGGTAAAAACGAACCGTTCTCATGCCCAAATTGAAGAATTTAATCAGCGATATCACGATCTGACCACTAAATGTCACCACTTTTATGCACATGTGTCATCACTGAGCAGTTTATGATCAAAGTTTGAACTGAAACAGTCGCGATCGTGTCGATCTTTACGAACTCTGTGCACACGTAGGCCTAAATGCGAAGTCAACTCCAAAGTTGAAACTAGGTGATCGGTCACACTCTATAAGTTGGAAATCAGTGAATGGTCTCACTTTACAAAAAATAAGTTGAAAAGCAGCTCCTTTCCGTTATCAAACTGATAAATCGGCGTTAGTGCGTGCACTGAAACACTCACTGAATGCAAACTCACAAAATCGAATAAATGAAAGCAGCTGGCGCAATAGCGTTTGCCGTGATTTCGTATTTGCGGTGTGTGCGGCGCCATTTTGTCAGCCGAGTTGTAAGCGCTGTAAAAGTTCCGTGTGTGCAAACTGTGACTGAAAATGAACTGCCAGAGTGTAACTTTGTCATGTTTTGTCGTGTCGTTGTGCAGAATCCAGTATTTAGTAGGTCTGTTATGGCAAAGATTAGGTCTGTACTGTTATGTGTGTGAGTGCAACACGGGCCGTCGAAGTTGCCGTGACTTTCGATCAAGAGTTCCGCCGTCTGCTCGTCTTCTCAGGTTCGTTTTTCCTTTTCAGTCTCTTGCGGCTTAGACACTGAATGCGGCTTTATCGTTGTTGTTTTTCCAGAATTTTAATAAAATTCAGGGGGTGAGGCTTAGACAACAGTGCACTTTGTAGTCCGGAAAATATGGTAGTTAAAGCAACACAAACGAAAAAAAGCAGAATTTCAAGATCAAGATTCAAGATCAAGATTCTTTAATCAGCCAATGCATCGTAATACAAAGGAAATCGTTTTGGTTTTGCACAAGACACAATCCAACAACAACGAAAGCATGCACATCGAATGGACAACCAATATAAGAGAGAAAAAAAAAACAAAAACAGATTACATTATCGTGTATCAGTCTCTCTCTCTCAGATTCTTTCTTTCTCTCAGACGCACACCTACACATACACCAACACACACACGTGCATACACATTTATACCAACACATGTCCCACCTCCTCACACACGCACTCACACACACTCACACACAAGACCGCGAGCATGCAGGCACACCGATTAACACAAGTCTAAGCAAAATAGGATACAACAAGGGCGTCGCCGAGCGGCAGACATGTCCGTCACCAGCAATGCCACGCACTTGCGACACCCCGTAGAGTGTCACATCCTGACACAAAATTGGAAGGGATTCTGTCTTCTAGTTCACGAGATACAGCTTGAAGAAGAAACATATAGCGCAAAGAAGGAAATTTCGGTTTTCAAGGTCACACTTCAAGGTCAAGGTCAGCATGGTGATAATTTATGCTCGGATGTTTTCTTCTCTAGGGTATACAGTACCACACACAATCTGAAGCGCTTCTGTCAAGTACCAATGTGGAAAATATGGCTTAAAACCCAATGTGTAGACCCCTACCACTTTCAAGGCCTACGGATCGCCCGGACCGTGACCTTGACCTTGATCGGTATGCCACCATCAGAACGGGCATAAGCCAAAGTACCTGCATGCCAAATTTGAAGACTCTAACACTAACGGTGTGGGAGTTATGGCCCCTGAAAGATTTTCGGTTTTCAAGGTCGTACGCCAAGGTCAAGGTCACGATGGCAATATGGTTTTGCGCGGATGCCTTCCTCTCATGGTGACACACCAGCACACACAATTTGACGTGATTCTGTCAACCCGTTCGAAAGATATCCTTGGGACAGACAGAAGGAGAAAAAAATGACCCTCCGATTTTCAGGCTCCAGCGATCTTTTTGACCTTGACCTTGATCGGTATGCCATCATCAGAACGGGCATAAGCCAAACCACCTTCATACCAAGTTTCAACATCCTATGTTGATCGGTGCCCGAGATATGGCTAAAAATAGATTTTCGGTTTTCAAGGTCGTACGTCAAGGTCAAGACGGCAAAATGGTTTGCGCCGATCTCTTCCTATTAAGGAGGCACACCTTCACACAAAATTTGACGCGATTCGGTCAAGCGGTTCGGCAGATATCCTTGGGACAGACAGAAAAAAAAAAAAAAAAAAAAATACAAACCAGCCCATAGCAATAGTCCGTCTGGTGACGAACTAAAAATACCCCTAGGGGGGGTGAGCCTACTGAGTATTGATGGCTCTGACAGCAGAGGGGTAAAAGCTGTTCTTCAGGCGGTTAGATTTGCACTTAAAAGAGCAGAACCTTTTACCAGAAGGGAGTGATTGAAACAGATGGTTGGCTGGGTGTGTGCAATCAGATATGATGGATTTAGCTTTGCGTCTTATGCGCACACTATAGATGTTATCTAGGGATGGCAGTTTGTGACCTATGATTTTTTGAGGATGTCTTGACGACTTGATGGAGTTTCCTTTTATCTTTAGCTGAAGCTGATCCATACCAGACAGATATTGAAAAACTGAGTATGCTTTCGATGACAGATCGATAGAACTGTGTCAAGACTGCTGTACTTATCCTAATGCTGTACTTATCCCATGGTCCAATATAAGCAATCAAAACTGGGAAACATGTTGCACTTTTACAATCAACTTTTTTTAAATCTAAACTGCTCACAATCTCTGTATATATGTGTATAATATTCATCATTAACATCTTCATTATGGTCTGTATCATCATGGTTCTAAATGATAATGACTAAGGTGTTATTGCTTCAAGTTTCTCAGCCATTGTAATAAAAAACAAATCATTGTCAAATCATAATTAGAGATGGTACATACTGGACACAAATCACTAAAATGCTACACAAATATGCAAACAGTATATGACTTTTAAAAAACACATTACATTCATATGAGTCATGAACCACAAATGATCACCACGAAAGGGACATTAAGTATCAAAATGACCATTCTGAGAAAATTACACATTTGAAAACGTCAGACAATTCTCTTTCTAATAATACAAGAACCATTGATTGTATCTTTTTCCGTTCCAGAATTATGAGCATTTAATAGTTAGTAGGGTGAGCGTCAGCCATTTTGAGAAAACACAGTCTAAAGTCTAGCCTAGCTGAAGAAAATGCATTGACCTAATCATTTCAAAACACTTATAAGACCATTTCGAGGCCATATTAAAGATTTATAAATTTATGTGAAAGATAAGATGTTAGAGAACACAAAAATACCCATAACTCAAAATTGACAAAAAAATGAGATTTTTGACTTTCCAAGCCTGTTGTGAGAAGCTAGCCCAGTGACTTAATGTCCCTTTTGTGGTGCAGGGTCATATTTTTTTATTTTTTGTTTTTTGTTTTTTTTGTAAAGCGCCATGATCAAGCAGTTAGCCTGGAATGCGCGCTATATAAGCTTTCTTTCTTCTTCTTCTTATTATTATGACAATGAAACACACAGCAGCTCATGGCTTACAAAGAATCTCTACTGCTCTACTACAAGAATCATAAAGGTAAAGATGTGCACCACCACCCCTCCATTTCTCGGTTGTTTCCACTCTTTCAGTCTTGCCTTTCTTCCTGCAGATTGAGTACTTCATCCTCTATCGTTTGCTATATTTAACACTAATTTTCATCCATTTACGTCATTAAACACATGCATTCAATATTAGCAGAAGTTTAAGGCAAGACGAAAAAACGCAATGAACCAGGACTGTGACAAATGCTCCGCGGCTGTTGTGTGTACTGGGGGGGGTGTTCTATTAGATAATGGCCTTTATCATGACTGCAATTAATTATTGAACAAAGATAATTAGCTGAAAAGGTTCATCAAATACAGCTTAATGATTAGTAAGAAAGGCAAGTATGAAAATGCGGGGAGAGCCGAGAAATGTAGGGGGGGGGGGAGGGGGCACATCTTGACCTTTACCGGCTTTTTATATTCCGGCAGTCTTTTTTCTATACAAGTTATAAGTTTTCGCTATCTAAAGATAGTCTGTTTTGACTCCAAGCCATCGTAAAATATTTCATAAATGAGAATCATTCTCTTCAGTCAGTTGGTCACAGACTTATAAATTGCATGAATTGTCATTAAAACAATGACTCATTTCAAAACTTTAATATAAAGCTGATTTACAAATTACTCATGAAAATGTGAACATGATTAGATGAAACCCAAAGAAGGAAAAAAAATAGCAAGGTTTGAGAATATGGTAGAATAATACGAACATTTTTCTCTTCAATAAATTGAACGGCCATTTGGTTTGTATGGCATAAATCTTCACAAAAACCTTAAACCGATGAAACTGATTTTAAGTAATGAAAACGTAAACCTCAAATTCAGATATGTAGATCAAATTCAAAACGCAAACCTGAAATTCAGATGAAATTTAGATAAAATTCAAAACACAAACCTAAAATTCAGATATTTAGATAAAATTCAAAACGCAAACCTGAAATTCAGATGATGTTTAGATAAAATTCAAAACACAAACCTGAAATTCAGATATTTAGATAAAATTCAAAACACAAACCTGAAATTCAGATGATGTTTAGATAAAATTCAAAACACAAACCTGAAATTCAGATATTTAGATAAAATTCAAAACTCCGATTCAAATCAATTTCATTTTAGAATTTTAAAAATCCTTAATATTTGACTGTTTCATTTTTGTTAAACGACGATAAAAATAAAAATAAAAACCCATGCACTCAGCTAGTAGCAGGCTTGTTCTTATACAACACCAGATGTGTATTCTCTCGCGGTGACGAAGCGCTCCCATTGGTCGATCCGTTGCTGTCGTGGCGCCAGCTGGCGGCAATCTCCTCGAAGGTTCGACCTTTGGTCTCGGGCAGGTAGATGAAGAGAACGATGAAAAAGACGAGGAGAAATCCGGTGAACGGAAGGAAGGCGAAGTTACCCAGGCCCTTCTGTGAACATGAGCAGGGGAAAAATGTCCAATAAAATCATTGGTATCGCCATCATCACTGTCATCACCATCATCAATGAATTTCAAAGAGGCACCCTGACGGATGAGCTTTTGTAAGAAACACGCCAAGATCACCAGGAAAACACCCTTTACAGAGATCGCAACACTCACTTTGCTCTGGTTTTCTAGAAATCAAACCGTCAAATTGGC
>CM065710.1:34609347-34624347 GCA_017654935.2 Phymorhynchus buccinoides | reverse complement strand
AGAAAGGGCGAGGAGGCCGGGATTCGAAGCCGGGTCACTCACGTTGCAGTCACGCATTACATTTGGCAGGCAAACGTCTTAACCACTCTGCCATCTTTCTTCCTGTATAGATTGATATTGTTATTATCGTCATCATCATCACCATCATCACCATAGTTCTGCCACAATCAGTCATGGAATGAAGCCTAAAACAAATGATACATGAATTGTGCTATTGTTATTACCATCATCATCATTATCATCATCATCATCACCATCATCATCATCATCATCACCATCATCATCATTACCATCATCATCATCATCATCATCATCACCATCATCATCATCACCATCATCATCATCATCATCATCATCACCATCATCATCATCACATCATCACCATCCATCATCGTCGTTGCCACTGGGATTAACGTGTGCTATGCTAAGTACATGGGCGCGCGTGACCTCGGTTTATCGTCTCATTCGAAAGACTCCACATTCAGACCGTAAGGCCTAGTGCAGAGAGAGAGGAACAAAAATCCCCTGTACCCAGGTTCGAACTCGGGGTTTATTGTGTGACCTCTGTGCCTCTGTACACCTTGTGGACAGACAGATCTGTTAGCTGACTGTTTGACTGGTTGGGTTCTACGTGGCTCAGTGGGTCGATTAGTTGAAGGTGTGCTGAATGCTGTACCTACTTCCTCTCCCACCAAGACTAAGAGGTTCAGAATGGACAGACAGATCTGTTAGCTGACTGTTTGACTGGTTGGGTTCTACGTGGCTCAGTGGGTCGATTAGTTGAAGGTGTGCTGAATGCTGTACCTACTTCCTCTCCCACCAAGACTAAGAGGTTCAGAATGGACAGACAGATCTGTTAGCTGACTGTTTGACTGGTTGGGTTCTACGTGGCTCAGTGGGTCGATTAGTTGAAGGTGTGCTGAATGCTGTACCTACTTCCTCTCCCACCAAGACTAAGAGGTTCAGAATGGACAGACAGATCCGTTAGCTGACTGTTTGACTGGTTGGGTTCTACGTGGCTCAGTGGGTCGATTAGTTGAAGGTGTGCTGAATGCTGTACCTACTTCCTCTCCCACCAGGACTAAGAGGTTCAGAATGGACAGACAATTACTGCCGCAGTATGAATCTGTCTTCTTCTTCTTCTTCTTCTTCTTCTTCTTCTTCTTCTTCTTCTTCTTCTTCTTCTTCTCCTTCTTCTTCTTCTTCTTCTTCTTCTTCTTCTTCTTCTTCATTCTGACGCCCAACTTCATCGTTTTGAAGATTTGGGCGACAGCTGTTTTTTGAAGGCTTCCACCGTGGCTGATGTTACTGCCACGGATGGAAGCAGGTTCCACTGGGCAATGGTCCGAGGGAAGGACTGCTGGCGGTACAGAGTCCTGCATGCTGGCAGTGGGTACGCCTCAGCATGCAGGTGACGAGCAGATCTTGTGGGAGGGCAGGGGGTGGGCTTCCTGGAAGAGTTGATGACCACCTCACCACGGCGGTGTTTGAAGAAGGTGGTGTTTGAAGAAGGTGGTGTTTGAAGAAGGTGGTGTTTGAAGAAGGTTGTGTTTGAAGAAGGTGGTGTTTGAAGGTGGTGCTTGCAGAAGGTGGTGTTTGAAGGTGGTGTTTGAAGAAGGTGGTGTTTGAAGAAGGTTGTGTTCGAAGAAGGCGATGTTCGAAGAAGGTGGTGTTTGAAGAAGGTGGTGTTAGAAGAAGGTGGTGTTAGAAGAAGAAAATGAAGGTGGTGTTTGAAAAAGGTGGTGTTTGAAGAAGGTGGAGAGGCGAGCCTTCTTTCGTCGTTCGGCGAGTGGGGACCAGTTGAGGTGGCCGTACATTTCTTCCACACTGGACGTCTGTCTGTCTGTTTGTGCATCTATTTGTCTGTCAGCGTGTCTGTCTGTCTGTCTGAGCACACAGAGTTGTTTTTGTCATACTCACCGGGTCCCAAAGCGAAGAACACGACGTAAATCAGAGACACCACAATGCTTCCAACTTTGAACCATTCCACTTCGTTCTGCAAACAAATTAAACACAGAAAAGTGACTGATTACAACAAAATATAAAGAAAAGAGATTTTGACTCGTCACACTTCATGATTCACACGCAGCACTAGTTGAGGTGGTCGAAGGAATTGGAAATATGTCCATAATCAAATTCCACATTTCATTTCATTATAAAAATGAAGCCTTATGTAAGGACAAGATCTTTTGCATACACACTCACGCTGTCTCAGATGTACAATATTTGATTTTATGTTTGTCTCAATGGGTTATTTTTGTCTGTAAATGTACGTCTCTCTCTCTCTCTCTCTCTCTCTCTCTCTCTCTCTCTCTCTCTCCATCACTTTCTCTCTCCCTCTCTCTCTCACTCTTTCTCTCTCTCACACTCTCTCTCTCCCTCTCTCTCTCTCACCCTCTCTCACCCTCTCTCTCTCTCTCTCTCTCTCACTTTCTCACCCTCTCTCTCTCTCTCTCTCTCTCCCTGTCTCTCTCTCTCCCTCACCCTCTCTCTCTCTCTCACCCTCTCCCTCTCACCCCCTCTCACTCTCTCTCCCTCTCTCTCTCACTCACCCTTTCTCCCTCTCTCTCTCCCTCTCTCTCTCACCCCCTCTCTCTCTCCCTCCTCTCTCTCCCTCTCCCTCTCTCTTCTCTCTCTCCCTCTCTCTCCCCCCCCCTCTCTCTCTCCCTCTCTCTCCCTCTCTCTCTATCCCTCTCACCCTCTCTGTCTCACTCACCCTCAATGCCAGAGCCACAGAATACTGAAGACGAACAAGCCAGCCAGTCCTATCAGATGGAGCACCCCCTCTCTCTCTCTCTCTCTCTCTCTCTCCCTCTCACCCTCTCTCTCTCTCCCTCTCTCTCTCTCCCTCTCACCTCTCTCTGTCTCACTCACCCTCAATGCCAGAGCCACAGAATATTGAAGATGAACAAGCCAGCCAGTCCTATCAGATGGAGCGTCCCCCTCTCTCTCTCTCTCTCTCTCTCTCTCTCTCTCTCTCTCTCTCTCACCCTCAACGCCAGAGCCACAGTGATGAGAATACTGAAGACAAACATGCCAGCCAGTCCAATCAGATGGAGTGTCCTCCGCCCAGCCCTGTCCATGAGAGGGATGGTGATCAACGTCATCACCACCATCACTCCCCCAACACCACTCGTCGCGTGAGTTGCCGCGACCTCATCCATGCCCGCTCCTTTGAACAGGCTGGCCGAGTAGTAGAAAATCTGCAATAATAGCAAAATAATTAAATGATAATTTTTGGAGTCATCAGTGGTGTAGTTGGTTAGGGTCACGGGTAGATTCGAGCACAAACCATTTCGAGCGCTAATTTCACTCTTTCTTTACTTGAACCATTTACCTAACCCTAACCCTAGCCCTAACCCTAGAAAAAAGTGAAATTTGTGCTCATTTACCTAACCCTAACCCTAATCCTATCCCTAACCCTAGAAAAAAAAAAGTGAAATTTGTGTTCGAAACGACCAGCGCACGAAATGGTTTGTGCTCGAAACGACCAGACCCCGTAGGTTAGAGTCGCCGCAGGTAATCCAACGGGTTTGCGATCGCGCTGGTTCGAACCCAGTTCTGTCCGCGGTGTTGTGTCCTTGGGAAAGACATTTTACTCCTATTTCATGGTCCTTCGGGTGAGACCTTAAACCGAGGTCCCCGCGTGCGAACGCACACAAGATCTCGCGGCGCACGCGTTAAAGCCCGTTCCACTATTCGGTAGGAGTAGGCCGTGTTGTGCCGGTGGGATGGATGACACGAACTCACGTGGCATGCAGAAAAAAATGGGTGGCGCTGTACTAGAGCGATGCGCTCTCTTATAGTTGGGAGCAACCTGAATTTCTCAGTGACGAGTTTCTGTGACAAGAAAATACTAAAATACCAAATACCCAAATCACCACCATCACTCCCCCCTACACCGCTCGTCACATGAGTCAGCAAAGCTGCGTCCATGACAGCTCCTTGGAAAAGGCTGGCTGAGTAGTAGAGAATTTGCAAGCCAATAGACGATTTTCGGAGAAACAAAACTAGGGGAGAGCACTTCATGAAAATTAGAGTTAATTACCTTGACTTACTCAGTCAAAACCATAGCAACCATGGCGGCATGGCGACGAAGCTTGAAACCGCTGGATGCCAGTCAGCGACTTGCAAACACTTTTTTTTTTTTTAAATGAGGGGTAGCCAGTATCCACAAACTGATAGAACTTGCAAAATGTGACGTAAAAATATAAATGACATCAATTTCATAATGACGCACAGTGTTCTAAGTGATGTAAGTCTACTCAAACACACGAGGCGAGAGCTGGGGATCTACCTGATGGTAGAGTAGCTTCCCCTGTTTGACTGATTGAATTAGGCAAGATCACTCCCACACACCATGAAATTAGGCCTACTCCCCTTAATTATGTCCGAACAATTCCTATTAACAAAGAGACAAACAATTGAAATATTTAGACAGAAACGTAAGAACACACACTCACATATTTCATTTTGATTGTGGTGTGAGTAGCATAAAAAAGCCTGAATATAACAAAGAGTTCGCATTCTGCAGCTGACTGAAGCTGGTTTGTTTTTTATACTCCCACCCTCTCACCTACACTACAGGCGGGGATCCTTGTGAACTCACACACCGCCTACTCTTACCATACTTAACACTTCCCACCTTCCACCTTTTCACCTTCCAGGTGGGAAGTGAGAAAGTTGGCTTCATTCTTTGCAAGGTTTGTAAGCTGCGAAGTAATCACTCTCTGTGACATGTTAGGCTCTTTTGAAGAAGCTGTTTGTATAGAATAAAATCTAGATAAAAAAACACCCACCCAAAAACTATCTAAATGACAGAAATAGGTAAAATAAACCTTCCACATAAGCACGTGCGCACACACACACTTTGCTTGTAGTGTGATTAGCAACGGTTACTTATACAGACAAACCTCTATTTTAAGACTTCCAAAATGTCCGAAAAAATTGGTCGTAAATTGGAGGGGTCGTATGACGGAGGTTTTCACTGGCAGCCGTAGAAAGAAAAAGTTCAGCACAGTTCATACTCTCTTCTTCATGCACACATACAATGACATATTAAAACTGGATTTGGGTCTTTCCAACTCCATAGGATTGTGCAATCGATATTACAGTTTCACTTTGCCGATTTCTTTTAATCACCTCCACTCTCGTCCAAAGTCAGTGGTTTTCTTTTTCAAAGTCAGTGGTTTTTCATGCTTTTCCTACACTCTCCGCCATCTTTTCTACAACAAGGGAAGCGACTCCGCTTTCAGGCCCTTGACCGTGGTTGTTTCCCTTTGCTCAAAGTCTATGCAGACGACAGCAACGGTCGTAAAAACCAACAAAATGGCGGTCGTGTTTTAGAGGAAGTCGTTTAAGAGAGGTCGTTTACATAGTAAAATGCACCTGTGCCAACAAATCCGGTCTCAAATGAGAGGTAGTCGCTTAACAGAGGGTCGTAAAATAGGGGTTTGTCTGTGTACCCGCTCCTTTGAACAGGTTTGCTTAGTTAGTACATAGTAGAAAATCTGTAAAAGGATCAAATCAATTCATGGATATTCCATTTTGTAGTCATCCCAACAGCCCTGTCTGCTTGTAGCGTAAGCAACTAATACTGTGCCCATGCCCACTTAACTTCTTTGAAAAATTGTGTGAGTGGTACAAAATCTCTAAAAGAAATAATAATGATAATAATAATAATAATAATAATAATAATGATAATAATAATAATAACAACAATAATAATAATTCAGTATTATGTTCTTTATTGTCACATAGGCGTCTCTGTGAAATTCGGGTTGCTCCCACCTGGGCTGGGATTCATGACGCCCGTTACCCATTGGTAAAGTCGCCAACCCATGGGTAAAGTACCAACAGCGGGTACACTACCCATTGGTAGCGCTACCCGCGTATTCATGAACAGCCTAGCCCCTCAACTCCGTTGGCAAATTTGCCCCTGCCCCTAGCCGGGGTACGCAGTGGGTACGCAGTGGGTAACTGGCCCTAGAACGTTGGTAAAAATGGCGGACCCGTTGTTGTGTTTATGCAGAGAAGAAATAGGCGTGCATTGCGGAGAAACAGAGTATTTACTAATTTAGAGATCGCATTGACCCACTTGAATAATTTGACGACGTTGACATTTTTAATAAATTTCGTTTTCGACGCGCAGACATTCTCAGAATAGTGGGCGAGGTGGAAAACGAGCTCTGCCATGCGAACCGGCTCGGCTCTCTCCCTCCCCCATTTGCAAGTTACTTGCCAAGTAGGCCTATGTTTGACGCTTCGTTTCTATGCGATCATTTCGTAGGAGAGAGTGGTTGCGGCAGATCGGTAGAAAATAACTGACCTTTGATTGTACCAAACCATGCCACAGACTATGTGATCGACATTTCATTTTTTTTTTAAAGATAAAAAGGCACAGACGCACAATAACTGAGTGAAACTGAAAGGCAGTCAGTCAACGGCGGTGAAGGATCAGACTGAACTCTGAGTGTTCAGTGCGTGAAAATCAAAACACTGTAGGCCCTATTATCTCGTACAGAACAAGATATAGGCCTACAGTTTGGTCTCATAATCACACTACACTGTGGTCTCATACAAGCACAGCAAGCCTTCACACATTGCAACTCAATCCAAGCACAATTTAGTGTGTGTTTGTATGTTTATGTGTGTGTGTGTGTGTGTGTATGTAGTATGTATGCCTGTGTGTGCCTACAGTGCAGCAGAATCTTCAGCGTGATGAAGTGGCTGCCTAAGGCGAAGAAGAAGAAGTGTGTCCAAAGGCGCAAAATGTTTTAACTTAAAATAAGAAGTTAAGGGTTCCTGAAATTTTGACACAAATTTTCTTGATGCTTTTTTAATTTTTCTAAATTTAAGAATCAATGCTGAAATAAGCCTTGATCAACTGATGCTGGTTTGCTTGCATATAGACTATTACATTCTTACATAGATTAAATAAAAAGCACAAAAATGTAATTGTGCAAGACATCAAAACAGTCCAAAAAGACAGACAAAAGGATTGTGGATCCAAGTGCTAATCAAAATTCTTGGTTATAAAATGCAAACAAAATACATAAAACAGAACACAATTTGTTTTAGATAACAACATATGCATACACAGAGAGAGAGAGAGAGAGAGAGGGGGGGGGGTGTAACTAACCAGTAACTGGATTTTGAAGAGCACTTTTGTTGTTGCTTCTGCTTTGAATTTGTTTATGTGAAACACATAAAAGACTGACAGTTGAAGATAAATGGAATTTCTTTTTTTTCTCCCTTACATGCATCAAATCCTCATTAATATTCAAGGGGGGAAAACACCTCAGTTGCAATAAAATTAAAGTTTTCATCACTGTATTCTTCTGAAACTTTGCATTTGATTATAATAAAATTTGAGAGAAACATTTATTTTCTATTCATAATCTCTCTCTGTGTTTTTTTGTTTTTTTATAATTCTTTTTTTTTTAAATGACAGCTGTACCACAAACTTGTATAAGCAGGTTGTGGCACACATACTAGTCCTAGCAAAGTCACCACAGACATGCATGTGTGGGGATTTTAATGGACACAAGTCATCTGTAAATGTCCTCCTTAGTAATCCCAGAGAACATTATCAATTAAAAGCTGGATTTATGCAATTGATTTGGATAGCATTCATCCATGAAAATGCTTACTGAAACTTTATGATCCATTATTTATTTGCATATGAAAGAATCATGGCATACTGGCATTTAGCTTCCAAGTGGTGTGTGTGTGTGTGTGTGTGTGTGTGTGTGTGTGTGTGTGTGTGTGTGTGTGTGTGTGTGTGTGTTAGTGTGTGTGTGTGTGTGTGTGTGTGTGTGTGTGTGAGTGTGTGTGTGTGTGTGTGTGTGTGTAGTGCAGTATTATGGAGGAATAGCTACTTAATGATGTGCATGCAGAATCAAAACATTGTAATGGTTTATAATAGCAGGCATGTAAAAATACCTACCACTAGTAAAGTACAAAGAAATTCACCAATAAAAAACTTACATGATGTTGATAAGGATGATTGTGGAAATAGTAAAAATCAGTAGTTGAAAAAGTAGTGGATATTTAACCTCTAGTGGGAAAATAGAACCCGGGCTATTTTCCCTCCCTTCGGTCACCAACGCTCTCTGCACTAAAAATATAGATTTCAATAAGTATGCCAATGAGTCTGTGTGTGTGTGTGTGTGTGTGTGTGTGTGTGTTTGTTTCAATCTCATTGGGTGCAACTTTTCCTGGTATATAAGGATTTCCTGTTTTTGAATGTTACCAGAAAAGGAAGTTCCTTTTTCTTAATTTGTTAAACAAGAGCTTTATGTGTCTACTGTATTTGTCAAACACTTTAAAATAAGCATTTGTATCAATTGTGGAAAAAGCAAACTAAGAGACCTTCATAAATCAATTTTTGCTTCAGCTGCAGGAGGACATTACCCCTGGACCCCGGCCTTTCAGTTTGTTTTCATTTTGTGTAGTTGCACCCATGCAATCTGTCACTGTCTGCTTTCTATGTCTCTGACTTTGTTTCTGTCTCTGTTCCTCTGTTTTCCCTGTCTGTGTAGCAAAGTGTGTTTGTGTACTGTATACAGCAAAGCATATATGTGTTTATATGGGGGGTAATTGTGTGTGTGGTTCTGTTTGTGTGCAAGTACTAGTTTTATGGACAGATGAATGCGCATTTTGTGCACTTCCAAAAATTAATGTGCAAGCGCTTGCACACGCTCATAAACACATATACGTGTATGGACAGATGCACGCATGCACACACAAACATCCACACATGTGCATCTGTGTGTGCATGCACATGCACTTACACATTGTCTGAATCACTTTTAGCGGCAGGACATAAAATCAAAGAACACACACAGATACGCACACACAGTTGAGGATTTTGAAAAGCTTTTCAACAAAGTCTCCCATTCACTCCTCATCCACAAACTTTACCACTATGGCACAGCGGCCCTTTCAACACATGGATTAATAACTTCCTGACAAGCGAACAGCAGAAAGTAGTGGTAGAAGGAGTTGCATTAGAAGCAATTACTGTCGAATCAGGAGTTCCCCAAGGTTCTGTGCTCAGGCAACCCCTTCATGTTTCTTTTTTTTTATATATCAATGCAGACACACACATGATAAAGACACAAGCACACATGCTCCCCCCACACATTGATTAGTTGTATACAGTACACACACACTTTGATACACATAGACAGACTTGGTTAGGTTAGGTTAGGTACATTATAGTCTCGGAGGCATCTGTGAAATTCAGGTTTCTCCCAGCTGGAGAGCGTGTCGCAGCCAGAGACGCACCACCCTTTTTTTTTTTTGGCATGCGATTTTAGTGTGACTGATGAGGAAGGAAGGGAGGGGGGTACATTTGGACCAAATGACAACTTTTTCGTTGCTACTAGGTTTAACATGTGCTAAGTGCATGATCACACAGAACCTCGGTTTATCGTCTCATCTGAAATATTCCATATTCAGACCGCAAGGCCTAGTGCAAAGTGAGAGAAAAATCCCCTGAACCCAGGTTCAAACTCTGATTTACTTGACATGAAGTGAACACGCTACCACTGTGCCACTCTACACAGATAGACAGGGAGGACGTAGAAACAGAGAGATAGATACAAAGTCAGAGACAGCAGACAATGAATGACAGATTGAGAGATACAAACAGAGAGACACACACACACACCGGGTGTTCTCCTCGTGTCACACACACACACACACACACTGACAGCAGACTCATTCGCATACTGATTGAAATCTATTTCTAGCGCAGACAGCATTAGTTGACTGGAAGTGCAAGAAAATATCCTGATTTTTATGTTCCCACAAGAGGGAAAATAGCCACTGTCAATGAACAAAAAAGCATAAAATTACATACAACAGGGTACAATATTTTGTTTAGTGGCAAAAATTCCCACACTGAGTCAAATATCATTAGGCCTACTCACAAAATCAAGTGATCAAAACGCTAAATAATGTCACTCGCATACACACACAGTCAGGTTTATTGTATAATATTAACTCAGGTCAGGTCAGGTCAGGTAGTTAGGACATTAGGCCTCGCGGCCTCTTCACTGTCCTGTCATTTTTGTTTGAACTTTTGCACAGCTGAGAGGTTTTTGCATTTTGTTTTCGGCAAATCTGCCTTTTAGTCATGCTCATATTGTAGTTTTGATATGTTGGTGTATCCATCAAGGAGGTTTTTGAATTGTGTTAGATTCTGTGCTCGTTTAATATGTGCAGGAAGAGTATTCCAAAACTGTATTACTTTGTTAGAAAAGAATTTTGTTCTAAGATTAGTTCGGCTATACGACTTGACAAACTATGGCGCCACGATCGAACAAACTATGGCGCAACGAGCCTTTCAAATATAATACAGAAGAAGATCACCTAACGCGAGTTTTCAACTGGGAGCCGACGTCAGAGGCCGAGGAAGGCCTATTGTCGGAAAAGTTCCTGTGATAGTCTGCCTTGTTCAAGTTGTTGCTTTGATTTGCCACGCTTCGTTCTTTTTCTTGTGGGAGAGTAGGTGAGAGTTTGCCTACAATTATTGACTTAAAATCAATAATGCTGTCCAACAGCATCTTATTTTCCTCTGGTGAGAAGTTTCCATGCCGACCATTCTTGTTTTCCTCTTCTTCAACAGAACACTCGCGGGCCTGCTTCGGTTCTCCATCGTTACAACTTCGGGTCGGAAGTTATCGTATCGTAAATGAAACTAGTGAACGCGCGTGCGCACGGGAATCCCCTTTGCATCTAAAAATAGACGGTTGGTAGCTACCCTTTGCTTGCCAAGTGTGACATGAATACAGGGGCAACTTTACCCACTGGCCTGTCGTGTACCCATGGGTAGCTACCAATGGGTAGAAAATTTACCCATTGGTAAACTCAAGCGCTTCATGAATCCCAGCCCTGGAGAGTGCGTCACAGCCAGAGGCACGCCACTCACTTTTTTTTTTTTTTTTTTTTTTTTGCATGTGATTTTTTGTGTGACTAAAGACTTATTTTTAATAACAATAATAATAATAGAAACAAACAGAGATCAACAAGTACACATACAGTTTGTTAGTAGCAAGAGTAGCTGAGAAAGAGAGAGAGAGAGAGAGAGAGAGAGAGAGAGAGAGAGAGAGAGAGAGAAAGAGAGAGAGAGAGAGAGAGAGAGAGAGAGAGCAGAGTGAAAGGGTGGAGAAATGGATACAGAAAAACAGACCCAGAGAACGACAGACAGACAGACAGACAGACAGCCAGCTACAGACAGACAGACAGTTACAAACATATACTGACCCCATTTATGCCGGACAGTTGCTGTGAAAGGTGCATCACAATGCTGATCATCAGGGGCTTACGCAGGGCCGCACTTGTGAAGAGAGTGATAATGCTGACCTACACAGACAGACAGACAGACATACAGACACACACACACACACACACACACTGATCATCAGGGGCTTACGCAGGGCCTCACTTGTGAAGAGCGTAATAATGCTGACCTACACAGACACACAGACAGACAGACAGACAGACAGACAGACAGACAGACACAGACAGACAGACAGGCAGACACACACACACACACTGATCATCAGGGGTTTATGTAGGGCTGCACTTGTGAAGAGAGTAATAATGCTGACCTACACAGACACACGCACACACACACACACACACAGACACACGGTGCTGAATCTTGATAGAAATCAAATCAAAGAGCAAACACACGTTAGCATTCATAATGGAGAGAGAGAGAGAGAGAGAGAGAGAGAGAGAGAGAGAGAGAGAGAGAGAGAGAGAGAGAGAGAGAGAGAGAGAGACTTGTGAAAAGAGTGATAATGCTGACCTACACAGACACACACACACACACACACACACACACACACTGATCAACTTTAATCAACTTGTATGCATTCCCAACTTCTACCTTCTAAGAAACGGGTGTGGTGGCACATTTTACACACTAACGCCAAAAATGCAACAACTGTGTCAAAATCAAAATAACAATTTCAAACATCATTAATAATATCCTGCCACAAATATAACCCGAAAATACTTTTGTCATAATCCCTTCTAATGGATTTACACAAAAAATGAATAATCTGACTTCTGGTTTCAATGCATTGAAAGAATGCCTGCAATAAGCTCTTTTAGCGTTTTTTAATTCCAATGAAATTTAAAAACAAAATACACACAGAAGACAGAGAGAAGAGAAAGGTAATTAGCTACCATAATTCCTTTTGTAATTAGAATAAAATGCTCAATAACAAGAGGCTTACTAAGCATGAAATGACTGGAATTAGAACAGATGCTTCCGCCTTGGCATAAAGGCTGTGTCAGACCAAAAAACATTACTGACATAAGCTAGAATACCAAGGCTACATAGTTATGCGGGGGATTATCTTTATCCGAAATCATCCGAAGTCAGAGTGTGGCTGCCCATGTGGCGGGGTAATCGAAAACGGTTACATACGTAATGCTCTCGTCCCTAGCTGGTGCATTTGTACCATTGTGTTCAAGTGCGGTTGGGCTGTTGGGATGATCCCTGGAGTCTTTAAGCCAGGGTACGACAACAGCAACAGCACCAAGAGAACAGACGCTATAAGTTGTGTCCCTTGCTCAAAACAATCATCTGCTTCATTGACTACAACTCCAGTTGGACTAGCAACTGACCGATATCCATTACAAAGATTAGTTTGACAGTCCGATAAAGCAACTGACCGATATCCATTACAAAGATTAGTTGACAGTCCTATAATTATAAAACAACTGACCAATATCCATTACAAAGTTTAGTTGACAGTCCTATAATTATAAAACAACTGACCAATATCCATTACAAAGCTTAGTTGACAGTCCTATAATTATAAAACAACTGACCAATATCCATTACAAAGCTTAGTTGACAGTCCTATAATTATAAAACAACTGACCGATATCCATTACAAAGTTTAGTTGACAGTCCTATAATTATAAAACAACTGACCGATATCCATTACAAAGATTAGTTGACAGTCCGATAAAGCAACTGACCGATATCCATTACAAAGTTTAGTTGACAGATTAGTTGACAGTCCGATAAAGCAACTGACCGATATCCATTACAAAGTTTAGTTTGACAGTCATATTATTATAAAGCAACTGACCGATATCCATTACAAAGTTTAGTTGACAGTCCTATAATTATAAAACAACTGACCGATATCCATTACAAAGCTTAGTTGACAGTCCTATAATTATAAAACAACTGACCGATATCCATTACAAAGATTAGTTGACAGTCCTATAATTATAAAACAACTGACCGATATCCATTACAAAGATTAGTTGACAGTCCGATAAAGCAACTGACCGATATCCATCACTCACGGTGGGTAGGAGCCGGTCTGGGCAGAAAAAACACCCACAAGACCCTGATGGGATTTGAACCCATGACCTCCCAGCCACTAGTCCGCAACTCTAACCACTGAGCTACGGGGGCTGGTATTATTCATCATTTATCTGCCGTAGGGGCCTTCAGTAAGCGTTACCTTGGGTTCAGCCTCCTGTTGTTCAGCCTCTGTCTTCATCTCTGCAATGTCTGGTTCTACGTTGTCTGTTCCTCGAAGCAGCTTCAGGGCTGTTGAAACAGATGACAAAATAGACGATTGATTGATTGATTTTATTTAAAGTCTGTTCACACAATGTGATATTAGACTTGAATAATAAATGAATAAAATGAGGCTTTGTGATTGTGTATTTTAATTTATGCCCGCGCGTATGTGTGAGTGTTGGTGAGCGTATGTAATAGCATGTGTGTGTACGAGTGTGTGTGTGTGTGTGTGTGTGTGCGTGTGTGTGTGTGTGAGACAAAACAGAGAAACATGCACAGTTACATAATTATTGTGATTCAGAGAGACAGACTGAGAGAGAGAGAGAGGGGGGTGAGTGAGAGAGAGAGGAGAGAGAGAGAGAGAGAGAGAGAGAGAGAGAGAGAGAGAGAGAGAGAGAGAGAGAGAGAGAGAGAGAGAGAGAGAGAGAGAGAGAGAGAGAGAGAGAGAGAGCAA
The DNA here is from genome assembly GCA_017654935.2 of Phymorhynchus buccinoides. NCBI lineage: Eukaryota > Metazoa > Mollusca > Gastropoda > Neogastropoda > Raphitomidae > Phymorhynchus > Phymorhynchus buccinoides. The sequence continues at coordinate 34,610,323 of CM065710.1, read as the reverse complement.
GAGGAATATAGTTGGAAGCAAACACACACACACACACAACACACACCTACACACACACACACACACACACCACACACCACACCACACACCACACCTACACACACACACACACACACACACACAAAAAAACACCCTGCCCCACACACACACACACACACACACACACACACACACACACACACACACACACACACACACACACACACACACACACACACACACACACACACACACACACACACACACATACACACACACACACACACACACACACACACACACACACACCACACACACACACACACACACACACACACACACACACACACACACACACACACCACACACACACACACACACACCACACACACACACACACACACACACACACACACACACACACACACAGACACCCCCCCCCCCCCCCCCACACACACACACACACACACACACCACACACACACACACACACACACACACACACACACACACACACCACACACACACACACACACCACACACACACACACCACACACACACACACACACACACACACAGAGAGAGAGTTAGACACATACCTCAGACCAGTTTACCTTGAAATTGGTCTTCGTGTATTCAAAATCCAAAATAAGTGTATTTTTCACAAAATAGGTCCTGGAGTACTCCAATACAAAACAATACCAAAAAAAACGGACTGCAAACATTTTTAAAACAACTCATAGAAATACTGTGTCAAAAGTATAATCCATTTAAATTTAGAACAGAGAGAGAGAGAGAGAGAGAGAGAGAGAGAGAGAGAGAGAGAGAGAGAGAGAGAGAGAGAGAGAGAGAGAGAGAGAGAGCGATCGAGAGAGAGAGAGAGAGAGAGAGAGAGAGAGAGAGAGAGAGAGAGAGAGAGAGAGCGATCGAGAGAGCACACGTTTCCCAAAACAGGCAATAATCAGAAATGAAAGATTTTTGTCACCATTTCACCGT